>JBBPDC010000002.1:9554514-9566516 GCA_037974485.1 Hemigrammopetersius urotaenia
CAATGAACCGAAAACCCAAACAAACAGAGCCACACTGATCAAACAGAAAAACACAGACCCAGAAAACCCAAACAAAATCACAGTGGCCTTCACCTGCCACTGACCAGGCCGTGACAGCTTTTTATGTTCATACTAATCGTTTTCATTTTCCTGATGCCCAAACTATCCTTCTTCACCCAAAGAACAATCTAGAAGACTGACCTCCACAAGAAGCTTATACACCATGGACAGAGATTCCCTTGTTAATGCAATCAGGTCATTCCGGAGCATAACATTATTCAAATGCTAAGATAATACTGGAATACATATAAATATACTGTGCCTGACCATTCTTTGGAATAACTTTAGAAGTCTCTAAGGTTTAGAAAAGGCTACTGGAAAGCATACTAAAATGGTACATTTTAGGTTAGTGTGTTCTAAACCTTAGAGACCTCTAAAGCTATTCCAAAGAATGCACTTGCACACTAAAATAATACACTTTGGGTCCATCTGGAGACTGGAGCACATTTTCAAAAGTATTTCTCTTCATAAAAGCATCTTTTATTCCCTGAGTCCTAACCCTCAGCCAAATAAATTTAAACTAGAGCTAGCCACTGGGATTCACCACACTTCAGAGATCAATGGCTGGGCTCGTCTGAGCAAACATTAGAGGGGGGATATGGTGCCAGAGGAGGAAACCAGCTTCCTTGTCTTAAGACATGAGCCTACTCAAATACTTAACTTTGTAAAGGCTTCATCACTACATACGTAGGATTCTTAGTTCATAGCCTCTAAATGCAAGGTACCAAGGATAGAGATCCCAAACAATAGAAGGCAGACAGGTTGGTTTTACCAGATATATCTGCTCCTTCCATGTGAACACTATGAGGAAGATTTAAAATCTAAAAACATTTAAAATCATGATTTAGTGCAAAAGTAGATGGAAGAATAAAAATATACCTGGGAAATGCTAGGCAAACCCAAGCTAGGCAAACCAGTGGTCTGTCCAGAGAAGCTTTGACATTGATGTATGAAATGTGTCCGTTTTCTTCTGGGTATGGATGCTGAACACATATGTATCAACTTTTACTGACTTACTGAAAATAGGCATATTTAAATGTTCTATTTGTCATCAATCCAGTCCAACAAATACTGATGACGGTCAAATATTACTGTTCCATCTGCCTTCGCACTTCTGAACCAGTTCGTATTAGTTACTCTAATTTTTCTGAGAACAGTCCAGCAGTGGCGGTAATACACTGAAAAGTTGTCAACTGGCATAAAAAGGAAAAGCCTGATGCAGCATGTAGCATGACTGCTCCATGTCTTGTCTTCATATTTTAGTGTTTTAAACTCCCCCTCCCCAATTTTCAACAGTTACATATTTGTCACTGAGAGAGTGTAGACTGTAAATCAGTGTTGCCTCCTAAGTGGACAGAAATGTTTCATTGGAAGGGAACTGCACAGGCATTCAGGAACAGCAGTTTATCCCTTCACAGGAAATTGCAGGAAAGTTTACACGGTCACTGCATGTCTGTTGAAAAGTGTGTGCTGGTGTGTGTTTGATGATGACATAGCAGGGTGTTCCAAATGAAGGCACTTTATTTCATCAGCTGCATTTCCCTTAACCCGCAGCCGCACAGTGTACAGGGAATGTCCTGCTTAGGGACCCTGTGGAATGAAATGCAGCTGAGGACTACAGAAGCTCCAGAAGCTTCATTCGAGTTTCATGGATTAGCTAGAATTAGCATTAACTATGGTGAGATAGAATAAGCCATGTTTTAGGCATCTTACTAGGAGAGCAACCTTATTTCATGTGAGTGAGCCATGTTGGCTTTTTTTATTAGGAAAGCTGACTCCCCCAACATGAAATATATTTTTAATGTGAGTTTAATGTGAGTTTTACACTCACGCAGATCTGTTTTACATTCACAATTGATTTATTTAATCATGTCTAATAATTATTTACACTTAATTAAATGTCAAATGCTGTCACGCCTCACGTCTCATCCTACCATCTCCAAAAGTCTCCCATGTTCGAGGTTGCAGAGGCTTCCATTTTAATGTATGAGATTTTTTTAATGGGATTTTGGTTGTTTTACTATTAGCACAGTTTAGAAAAGTGCAAAGACTAGAAATGACTTGACATATTTATGCATTCGGTAAAACATGACAAATTGATGCAAGATTCACCAGGGAGGCTTCTTGCCCACATGGAGCAAGATGTCTCTTATTAAGATTTGTGTGTGTGTGTGTGTACCATGTAAAAGAAACTGCCAGGTGTTCCTGTTTATTTCCCCTGTGTGTAGGCTTATGCATCATCCTCCTGTACACTAAACTCACACAGTTGAGAGATATGGTTTAGATTTACAGCAAATGGGCACCGTTCTGGGTTGTGACAAGTCCTCTTATTTTCATTTGATCATGTTATGATTTTTACAAGTTCTAGAAGTCATTTCTAGGAATACAGCTATGGAAAAAATAAGAGATATCTTTTATAGGTACAAGTACTGAACTGTCTTGCAGTATTTCTCCTAATAAAAATGTTGTTTGAAGCATCATTTTAAAGGAAATGGCAAAACATCAAAATAAGAGAAGCAATGCAGTGTTTACAGAACTTGAATAATTCAAAATCTCTTGTTCACTCTTAAACAAAAAGGCAATAATTACCTTTGACGAACTTCTAGTTCTGTTTTACCATCCAACTGGTCTCATTGTGAGAGGAGAGTGTTGATTACAGCAGTATTTTTATTCTTTTTCTCATTAAAAAAGATGTGATTCAGCTGATCACTAATCAGTACCTCATAAAGCAGAAAGAGGTGCTTGTGTAGGAATTTAACAGACACCGGCATTGAATGGCTGTCACACTCATACGGATGCTGATTTAAAAATAAATTCCATTAGTCTTTTACTTTTTTCCAGAGCTGTATATTTCACCTGATTCCAGACCATGTTAAGCAAATAGTAAGAGTTGTGCAGGAACAAAACAGGAGAAAATGATAACATCAGAGAAAATGTCATATTCCTTATTAGTGCCTTCGTGCAGATGAGAATCAATGGTTGACCTTCTTCCCATGTTGTAGCTCTCTCAGAGACAGAAATCATTTTACTCAGCTAGCTCTATCCATCCACAGAATCACACTCTCAAAAAAACCCAAGGATTCAGCTTTCTCATCTTGTGTGTGTATTGTTGTGTTTGGGTGTAATTATTGGGATTATTGTGTAAATATTGTAAATAAACCTCTTAAACTATAGGTTTCCTCCTCTCTGTCTTGTGTTTGTGGCCGGTTGCATATCAAAAGTTACCATCCTAGAGAGCCAAAAATCCTGGGAAAGAGCAACAAAAGCTAAAAAAGAAATTGCATTAGCTTCATTCTGAGATTAATTGAACTGCTTTTAGGTTCTTTTGAATGCTGGTGTAGATCCCTTCTCTCCTATGAAGTGTTTCTCTACATTTTTGTCCATAAAGTCACAAATGAGAAAAATAAATAGTTGGAGACTTTATAATAGACTGTACAATTCTTTTTTTTGTTTTTCATGGCTGACAAGAAGGAAATTATCATTTTAATAAGCCAGGCTTTCACCTCACAGCTTGCACAACCTGTATAAAAAGGTATAGTTAATATAATGGGACAGCCGCACCTGCTCAATGCCAAGTGTTGACCAGAGAGGTATAAAGCCCCAGCAATGGACTGAGGGGTGAATGTGGTGGCCTAGTGCATAGGACACTTGTCTCTGGACCAAGAGGTCATGGGTTTGAATGCTACCTTCAGCATTCAACCACTGGGTTCCTGAGCAAGACTCTGTCCCCTGTAGTTGGAAATGGAAGTCACTTAAAGTGTCAGCTAAAATACCACAAATGTAAATGTTAGAGGACTGGAAGTGCATGGATTGATGATTTTGATCAACATCAGTATTTGACCCCACTAATGCTCCTGTGGCTAACTGCAGTGAAATCCTCACAGCAATGTTCCAACATGAAGCGTAAAGCCTTTTCAGAAGAGTGGTGTGTGTTACTCCAGAAAAACTCTATACTGAGACCCTTGATTTCAGAACCGAGAAGGTTCCAACAAACTTTTCCAACAAGCATATACTCTTAAGTGGCTGTTATCAGCCATATGTACAGTTCGTACAATGTTTTTGAGTGGCTGCCAACTGTATGCCACTGCCAGAGCCTTGAAAGGAGATGTATTTTTGAGGAGGTACTTAATTCTTCTAAATGAATCAATAGTCTTTGAAAGGTTTTTTCCCATTTACACACGCCTTTCTATTCATCTGTATATGAACAGAAATCTTTCTTTGTTTTGGAATTTGAAAGAAGTAAAGAAGGTGGCTGATCACTGAACCAGGGATGCATGTGGAGTTAATGGCTGCCAGTTTCTATTCATCTGAAGATGGCAGAGAAGCCTCAGTGTTACAAAACCCTGAGACTTCTTTGTGTAGGAGCACACTGAAAGACAGGCAAGATGGCATTGACTCTTCACTAATTGTGCGAGACACAATAGAAGGGCACCATTTAAAGAAGCTTCCACTTAGTTTAGTCTATACATGCAGAACTCATCAAGGCTTAGCACCTTTTTTTCTCGGCCATGTTCTGCAATCTTCTCATTAAACTAGCTTAAAAATATAACATCAAAACATATAACATCTAAAACAATTGCATCTCAAAATGCAACAAGCTCTACAAGCAACATCTGAATGCTTAAAACACAATTCAAAGTGGAAACAAGGCATTTCCTGAGTGATGGTTTCTTTAACACACAGGCGAAGAGTGTAGATTACTTTGTGCTGTGATTGCTCAGTGCTCCTGATCAGCCTCGGCTTCAAAATTGTGTGGATCTAACTAAAGTTGCTCATGACCTTCTGAGAGCCTCTTTGATTAGTCTGTTGTTCTGATCTATGTTTTGAGAGACTGGTCCATTTTAGGCCAGAACTGAGAATGTTTTAAAAGCCATTCCCTGAGTCATACTTCACAGTTTCATAGTGTTCCATCTGTGCACATATGAAAAACAACTATATACATAGCATGCCAGTTTCCAAAACTTTGATTTTATAGATTAGATAACATCTTTGAATCCTGTGCAATCAAAATAAAGACAGCAAAAAAAAAAAAAAAAAGAAACATAAAAGATTACTTCTGAGCTGAATTAACAAAACTGAAGACTAAGACCTTAATTAGCATGGATGCTTCAGACTTCTCTATTGCAGGCTCTGGTGGGCATGCTTTTAAATATGCCATGCCTGCTCATTGGGGGTCCTGTGTGGGGTCCTTTGATGAACAGGGTAAAGGGGGCTAATAAATGCTGGCGAGAAACAGTCGGAATCTGAATGATAAGCTTATAGATTCATGGTAGGTGTCTTTAATGAAGAGGCTTGTTGGCGTATCCATTTACATCAACTTGCACGTTTACATGCAAGCTTGATAAATTCATATTTTTGCATTGAATGCACAAGCAAGCAAGAGAGGACAGCACTAATCTCTACTTCACATGCACTTTTACCTTTCCATGTCCCCTTATGCTAAGCCCATCAAGGACAAAACCAGTGCATGATCTTTCACATTACTGAATATCTGAAAGAGTGTGGTCACAATTTTAAGGCATAGATTAATATGCCTTTAATCTATAAAGATGGAGCATATACAGAAATTAGAATTAGAGCAAAATGCTCAAATACAGAATTAGAGCAAAATGACTGTTGATAGAAAAATCAGAAATTGTTCATTAACCATTTCCATACGTGAACACACCACAGCGCACAGTGTGAACAGGATAATTTTTTTCTCTGCATTTAACCCATTCACCAAACGAAGCAGCAGGCAGCCAGGAATACAGCGCCCGAGGAGCAGTGTGTGGGGACAGCACCTTGCTCAAAGGTACCTCAGTGGTGCCACTAGCAATACAGGGATTCAAACCCACAACCTTCTGATTGCAGGGGCAACGCACTAACCACTAAGCCAACTACTGCCCCAATGGGGTGCTCATTTTGCTTATGGATGCAAATTGTAAATGAACTAACCAATATTAAACAATAGCTAAACTACTTCAAAGGCTTCAGAGCCAACATTAACTGAACTAACTTATAAAGCAACATCAGGGCCCGCTGCATCATGTTATCAAAGTGTAATTCAAATTTCTGCTTCGTATACTGAGCTCTTCTGCGAAGATTATCTTCTCTGTGTTGGTTTGGATCAGTGGTTTTCAAACAGAGCTGTGTACTCTATACTCCGCACACTTTTGTGTTGTCTCTGTATCTGGCCTAACAAATGAGGAGCTGGTTAATTAGCAGAGTTGAGTGAGGTGTGCTACATTGGGGAAAACACAAAAAAGATCAGAATATGGGGTCCCAAGAACTAAGCCTGGAGACCACTGCCATCATTCTATTATGCGCACTAACAATTTTACTTGTCTGGATTTGTCAATGATTTCTCCTGGCTGACTTTTTGTCACTGTGGCTCATAAGGCTGACGAGTAGCATTTAACTGAAATAATGTAACAAGAAATATAATATTAATATAACTGATAGTAGGTGCAAGAAAAAACAACTATTAAATCCCTAAAACATCTGTATGTTCTTCATATTCTTGAGTGATTTACTGAAAGTGGCCTATTCGAAACATTACAGAATATAATTGGGATTTTTTTGCCATAGAATGAAAGACTGTGTACATTTTCAAAACCAGGGTACTGCCAGAGAACTGGAGCCTCTTTTTTGTTCAGAAAAGCTGCATAATCTTAAAAATAAATCCCTGAGTCTCTGGAAGAAGAATTATATTTGAATTGGGCTCATGTCCGTTGATTAGGCCTACACCAGTGAAGTGTCATTGGATACAGAGGCAATGCCCTGTGGGGCTATTTATTTCTGCGTAGTAAGACGTTACCTTGGGGACACCTGAAAGACGTTTGCTGTATAATTCTTCAAATTGAAGCATTTTCAGTAACTGTGCTGAGAAGTGTAGCAGTACTGGCTATTATCTATGGACAGAGTTAAAGAAAATCAAGTCTCATCTTGTTTCTTAGATTTGGCTTTGGTGTTAGGCAGCGATGAAACACAAACCTGTTGTTTTTCTGCCTGGGCATGCTTCTCCTTTCTTGCCTAGAAACCGGCCCACTGGGTCAAAGTTCTTTTGCGCTAAAAGCCTTCTAAGCATTATACTGATAACTGGCTGTGCCTTGGCGTTTTTCTCTTCGCTCACAAAGGGGGGTGCTCAAGACCAACGGTATTAGAGCTGCTGGAGTGATTTGCTATCAGTGCCCTTTTCAGCAGCACTATCACAGCTCTTTCTGCTCCTCCAAAATTACCCATGCTAAGGACTAATGCATATATTTACATCACTATGGCATCGGTCCCAGAGGGTGCC
Source organism: Hemigrammopetersius urotaenia (assembly GCA_037974485.1). NCBI lineage: Eukaryota > Metazoa > Chordata > Actinopteri > Characiformes > Alestidae > Hemigrammopetersius > Hemigrammopetersius urotaenia. The sequence goes on from JBBPDC010000002.1 coordinate 9,561,854, forward strand.
ATGAGCTCTAATAAACGGAACCTCATTAGTCTCAAGGGCTTTTTGTCCCTTTTGTTGGTGTGCGAGACAGTGAGCAAATAAAAGGCTTTGCCAGAGTGAAAGGTCATCCTGTCAAGCCAAGAGAAAAAGGAATATGGCAGCATTTCAGCCTTTCTCTGGGAAGGTGTGTTGGCCTTGGGCAAATCTACTGAAGCCTTAACCTGACAGTCATGCCACTACCCCAGACAGTAAAATTGTATTCAGGATGGCCAGTCTCTGGTCATTCTATGGCCTATCTCACATAAAGCTGACCTCCAGAGGAATTCTCAGGGAATAATTCCCAGTGTAATTTAGCCTAAAGCTAGCCGTAATCCATGTCTGGAAAACCAGTCACTCGCAAAAGTACCTGCACTCCAGAATTGATGCAATAGGGGAGCAAATATATTTCAAAAATGGTTCTTTTATTTTTTTAGGTACATGTCAAATGTGCAAATATTCAGCATGTGGAAAATGTTTTGGTTCATTACTGTCACCAGCCTGAAATATCGCAGGCTTTTCCTGTCTGCTCGCCAGGTAACCTGATTATTTACGACAAACAGTGATTAGAAAGTCTAGACACACTTTCTTTCATTTCGTGTATAAATGTGCACTCTGCTGATGCATTATCATATTCAAGAAAAAGGGTTTATGTTAGGCTTCAATGCTTCTTTGAAACACCCAGTGGCTGTTATTTCAATACACATCCCACTTCGTCTGAAGTGGCACCGGGAATATTCACAAAGCCATTCATGGCAATGCTACGAAGTGATTTCATTTGAGGTAGCCTGCAAAGGCTCAGGAACAGCAAAACTGTTTTTCATTCAATTTTCTAAAGAAAAGAAGGCGGAATGACATGACTGCCACCCAGTGGTCAGACTTGACCCTTACAGGGTTTTGCTATTCTCTGCGAGTTATGGGGATAAAAGCCACATCAGATGTATCAAAGATGTTGTCAGAGCTCTTTTATGTCCCTTCCATTTAAACTCTGTCACTTCTAGGGAATCACAGCCAGGACATGATGGGAAAACGAGGTGGGGAATCAAACACTCAAAGGATTCATGTGCTTTTGTTGTGTGGCTCCCTAGTGTGTACTCTCAGTCTGGGCCTGTGGTTAACAGATCAAGCTTTTACCATAAACCCGCTGGCGAACATGCCAAGCATGGCTCATTTGGAAATCAGAAACCTTATCCAAAGGTGTTCAATCTGCGGGACTGCAGGGCGTCAGAGGAACCCGTTCTGTACACCTAAAGCTTGTTTTGTATGAATTATACCCTTTCTCCATCAAAGACTGAATCTCAAATGGCTCCCTATTGCTGTATAGCACTGTGTGCTGCATAAGTTATGAAACTATGGCTTCTACACCTCTATGGAGCTATAAATGTTAGAAAGGGAGTCCTGCACCTACATAAATGACTTTCTAGACACATAATGGAGTGTTTGCATGTAGAATTTGTCAGTATGTTTAAACAAGTAACAGTACTAAATAAATCTGAAATATACTTCAACATTCACTAACAGGCATGACATTTTAGAATGAAATGTTTCAGTCTCTTAATTAAAAATCATGGCTTTTCATCCAATTTAATTGAAAGTTTTCTCAAATAATAATAAAAAATACAAAAAATACAACTGATTTCCTACTTACTGTTTGGCTATTACTAACCGTATTACAGTGTTTTTAAACTGAATTTACACACGTTCACAATTCAATTTTTACTAGAATTGTTTTTATATAAAAATTTTCCATACTGTTAATTACGTAATTGTTCAAAACTGGTGTAATATTGTGGGTTATCCAGGTCCCCCACCCAGGCAAGCACACTAATATAGTCCTTGGGCAAGACTCGGCAAACATGGCAGTCACCCTCCTCTTAGTGTGACTAAATTGAAAGATTTTCTGGAAAAAAGTGTCTTACATAACTGTAAATGTAAGAAACTAATGTCTTCCTGCACACCAAGGTAACTTGCAAAGGGCAAACTCAAATTTGTCTTGGTCCACGTCCTTATTAGAGTAGGATTCCAACCTAATATTATTAATGCTGGCAAAATTTTACTGAGTTGCTGCAGCAGTGAAGCAATCATAACCGAACGGTAGAAACAGATGTGACTGAGAAATACACTATAAGGACAAAAATGTTGGGACACCTGTTTTTCAGTGTTTGGGTTAGGCCCTTTACGTCCAGAGAAGGGCAGTCTTAATGCTTCAGAATACCAAGACATTTTGGATAACACCTTGCTTCCATCTTTGCACCTTGCTTTCAGTTTGGGGAAGCTCTTTTTCTATTCCAGCATGACTGTACCCCAGTGCACAAAGCAAGATCCATAAAACATGGCTGGATGAGTTCAGTGTGGAAGAACATGGCTGACCCACACAGAGCCCTGACCTCAACCCCATCCAACACCTTTGGGATGAACTGGAATGGCGATTGCGAGTCAGGCCTTCCCATCCAACATCAGTGCCTGACCTCGTAAATGCTCAACAGAATTAATGAGCACAAATTCCCACAGAAACGCCAAAAAATCTTGTGAAAAGCCTTCCAAGAAGAGTGGAAGCTGTTATAGCTGCAATAGGGGGAACAACTCCATATTAAAGTCTATGTATTTGATAGCAGTGCCATTAAAGTACTTGCTGGTGTAATGGGCAGGTTCATATAGTGTACATGTGATCATTAGTGATTATTCATGAAATGTATTCACTTTGTTTGTTTACTGAACCCCTGGAAATCCAAATAAATGATAAATTCATACTATAACTTTTTTTTCAACACAGAATGACCCCAACACTAGGCCAAAATCAGGTTTAGAAAAATGACAAAAGAAAAGTGTTTATTTGGCAACATACTTTGAAGTCTCTTTAACAGACAGTGGAAAACAATCATAAAAATTGCAGAGAAGCTATGAAAGGCATGTTATACGGTATAAAACAGCAGTAGCAGGACATAGACGAACCTGTACTGGGCGTGTGGGTCAGAACACTAAATAAAGCACGCTTTATCATCAGGTCCATCCAACATTCAGTCAGCAGTCACTCCTTTTCTTACAATACTATGTTGGCACATGCACTCCTGTCACATCCTCATCACTGTGTGAGGTCAGAAACAACACATATTCTACAAAAATATTTCATAACACAGAGGCATCAAGGCAATAGGATCACATCAGTATAGTAACACGATACGCTTCTGTGTTCTCTGTGAACTGTTTAAACCACTGGGGGGCAGCATAGACCCCATGCACCTGAATGGTCAGTGCATTGAAGAGAACAAAAAAGAGATCAATTCAAATTTAGTCTACATTAAAACAAGCCCATCTTTAGGTCTCTTACTTCGCCTCACTAACCAAATCTATAACAAGGCGAGAAATGACCTTGTGTTTCTGAGCCTAAAAGCACTTCTGTCTTGTGTATAATTCTACAAGCAGCCATTAAGTGGAAATGGTCAGGAGTGAAGTTCATTTTTCTGAAGTGAAATCAGGCCTCACATTGTAGCCACAAATCTGTGCTTGAAGTGCATCTTGAAGTGCATAATTTTGTCCCACATCAAGTCACAGGTATTTACTCTACTTACTCTACTTCTGTATGGTATACATCTCAAATCTCAGACATTTAAATGCAAACATTTGAGATGTTTAATAGCTGTGAGGATTTTCTTTCACCTGAAAAAAGGGATGAGCTGATTTTATCTTGTGTTAAAAGAAGTCCTTCAAACAAATGAAACCAAATAAAACTAAAAAAAATAAAAGGCAAGGAAGCCGTTGCAATATCCTATAGATAGACCTAATCCAAAATGTGGGGGAAAAAAATAAATTACAAAAGGACAGAAGGTGGGGAAAAAAAGATTAGTGTTGGATTCAGGTTGGTCACCTTGATGTTATCAAGTTCTAAAGTGACACAGTCTGTGAGAAAGTAGCCACAGAGTGGTCATCAACCATTTGGGGCTGGGGGGGACAATTTGAGTTGATATGGTACTTTGCATGAAGAACTGAATGAAAGGCATTGGCTGTGATTACCTGCCAGTATAAAAACACTACTAATTATTTTTACATTTTTAATAAAGAGTGTTTCTCAAAGTAGCAAGTGGATTTGGTGTGGGGAAAAGTCTGTGTGGAGTTCAAAGTAAACAGCACCGTTCCTTGAAGCTTTTCTTGTTCTTCTTGTTCTTTCCCTTCCCGTTCTTGTCCTTATTTTCAGACATCTTTTTGGCTCGTACTTCCCTCATTAGGTCAAAAAATACCTTTGGAAAAAGGGTGCTTTATTATTATAGGCTTCAGGCTGGCCTTGACAAAGTGCTGAATATATAAAATATGGAACTACAGAGAAAGATGCATAGTGGCAAACCTTATCTACGTTGGCCCTCGTCTTGGCAGATGTTTCTACATACTGCACCCCCCACTCCTCTGCCTTTCCTCTGGCGTCATCCACAGACACTTGCCTGCGGTCCTCCAGATCAGACTTGTTCCCCACCAAGAGTAGTGGTATCTTATCCTCTTCTGCTTTAACACGAAGGATCTGCTCTCTGTATGGTGACACAGACAGAGACAGGTGCGCGCACACACACACACACACACAGTCAGACACACACACACACACACAGTCAGACACACACACACACACACACACAGTCAGACACACACACACACACACACA
>JBBPDC010000002.1:9572908-9588603 GCA_037974485.1 Hemigrammopetersius urotaenia
TAAAGCTGCTTTGTGACAATGACCATTGTTAAAAGCGCTATATAAATAAAATTGAATTGAATTGAATTGAATTATTTGCCAATATTATATACATAAAACTTAAAAACTGATAAAAACTGATCTTTGAGTTCAAGGTACAACAGTTTTAAGTTACACCATTTCTCGTTGCCTGAATGGGAAGACCCCAGTTTTAGAAGAGAGACATGAAAAACCCTGTTGAGACTCTGCCAGAATGCATTTTGACAAGCCTCAGCCCTTCTGGGAGAATGTGCTTTGGACAGATGAAACTAAATTAGAGCTTTTTTGTAAATCATACCAACTCCATGTTCTCAGAAGATAAAATTGAGCTTTTAAAGAAAAGAACATAATGCCTACCATGAAACATGAGGAGGCTCATTGATTTTTTAGGGTTGCTTTGCTTTGCACTGGCCCTAAAATCTGTGTAGGGCACGGTAAAATCAGAAGACCATCATGGCATTTTGGGGAAAGCCTTGGGTCAGAAAGCTTTGTCACATGGCCTGGGGTCTTCCAGTAGGATACTGACTTGAATCAAACAGTGAAAAATAACCCCTGAAGACAAGCTACGAGTCCTGATCTGAATCCCATTGAACATTTACGGGAAGAGCCAAAACTTGCTGCTGGGAGATGCCAGCCAGTGGAGAAGCCTAAAAATCATTTTTATAGTTACAGTTGATTGCAGTTATTGCATCCAAAGGCTGTGTGGCAAAATGTTACTGTGTGCCAATATTTTTGTCCATGCTATTTTTGTTAGTTTTATTGTTCTGAATTTGTTAAAATCAAAAGAAAGTAATTATATATAAGAAAAAAATGATACAATGTACTTCTATCAGTTCCAGCTTATTTCAATATTGTCAGAAATATGAATATTTTCATGTAAACAGTATAGGTTGTTTAACAGTTCTAGTGTTCTCACAGTGTGGTTGTATTTTCTCCCAGGGTGTGCTCTATGTTTTTGGTGGCTTAAGAGATACAGCTTACTCAAACTCCAAAACACCTCTGTGGTTGTTTGACACAGGTAACACAGGCAATTTGCATTCTAATAAACCATTTAAATAGTTTTAATACAGTAAAGTGTTGTTTTGCTGAGTTGTTTTTGCAGCATGTGGAGGACGAAATCTGCCGTTGATTCTCACTGTAGGGTTGTCTTTCTGTTCCCCGCAGTTAAAGAAAAGTGGCTGTATTTGCAAGAGCAAAGTGCACCTTCTCAGGTAAAAGACGCTTGTAAACAGTCGTTCATTCCTCTCAAATAGACTATTGTGATTTATGATGTGGGACTTCCACCTTGATAAGCAAGAGTCTGCTGTTGTAAATTAGATTTTTCTTTTCTAGCATGAGGTGCCAGCCAACAGAAAGGGACACAGCGCTATTGTCTTCGATTCCTCTATGTATATTTATGGGGGATACATTGACATGCGAGGGAGCTCACAGGAATTCTGGAGATTAGACTTGGGTGAGAAGGATAATATTTTGTACAAGATGATGGAATGTAAACACCTCTAACTAAATAACTGTATCTGAGTTGTATCGCAAAACTAAGGATGACAAAAAGGGTCCTTGCCATAGAACCATTTTTCATTACCTAAAAGAGCCTTTCAGTATAGTGGTTTAGTTTTTTAAGAATACTTTAAATAATTTAGGGAACCAAAAGTGGTATTATTATGTCCTCATTTCAAAGAATTCTTTTTAGTACTTTAAATTTTTAATATGTAATGGTCAGTTTGCTCAAAACATTTGGCTGTTTTGAGTGACTTGTGAAATTCAGCGACTACAGGGTGGTGTTTGTCCAGTTCTCTCAGAATTCCAAATCTAGAAAGTAGTCGATGCAGTATTTGCTTAGAAGTTTCATTTCATTTGCATTTAATATCCCTTTAAAAATTCTGAGGACACTGTTTGTGTATGTATGTGTGTGTTTTAGACTTGAGGTTGTGGTCACTACTAAGCAATGCCCCTAAAGGACCTGGACCAAGACACAGTCACTCTGCCATGGCCCACCAAGACTGTATGTACCTGTATGGTGGCCTGCAAGGCCTGAAGGAGCAGCGGGACCTGTGGAGATGGTGCTTTAACAGCCACACATGGAGCTGCATCAGAGTCTCGTAAGTGAATCCAACATTAGGCACAGGATTACGATCACAGATAAACCCCAGTCTTAATGGGGTTAATACAAAAATGTTGTACCTCTTGTAACAATATATTATAAATACAAATTAATAAATAATTAATTAGGGTTTCTAAATTGACTGAGGTGAGTCCCGGCCTCACACCCATTGGCTCCAGGTACCCTCAACCCTAGTAAGAATTATTTATTATATTATTATCAGTTTTATTATTTGGTGGTTACAGAACATGAATGAATGATTTCATTCCAGATTTGGAGGACATTTGGGCTTTAGAATTTTGGGAAAAAACTTTACATTTTGCCCGTTTTTGTTATGTACACATGAGTACTATGTTATAAACTATCAAAAACTTGATTGTCTCAGCTCAGGCATCAAAGACTTTTTTTTTTATTAAATGTTTTATTTATTGTTTGCTATAATTGGTACAACCCTGTTACCAACAACCAGGGAGCTGTTAATGTATCATAATTTCAATAAATATATATAATTTGTTTACTATTACATGTTTACTATTACTTTTACATTTAGCTTCTTCTCAAAACAAGAACCTAGCTGTTTAGCTAACTGTTAGTGCACCAAGAGGACAACCGTACATATGTAAATAAGTAAAAACCTTTTTTGAAGTATTTATATTAATCTGGAAATATACATAACAGGGTTGCATGAGGTAGATTGAGACATTCAAGCAAGGCTTGGACATACCTGTACATACCTGGACTCTACCCATGCTGCTAGGAAAGTGTTTGATGATGTAAATTCCAGTGTGTCATGTGACTTTCTTCTTCTTCTATCATGCTAAAAAGCTTAAGGTAACAGGGTTGCAGCCAAAGTGTGGGACATAGATTCCTTTCCTAATAATACTTGCTTTCCACATCTACAATAGACATCTATGAACATTATAATCTAAAAGAAATTACATTTATATGTAAATTTAACCATTTTATCTGATATTCAATTTGGCCACCAAGGGACTCGGACAAGGGGAAAATGGCTTATTAGGGGTGTACGCCTGACTTATTTGGTATTTTTTAAAAATAGTTTCAAAACATTATTTCTCCCAGTTGATTTGGATTTGGTCTAAGGACTAGTGAAACTTACACAAATCTTCATGATTATGTATTTTGGAGATGTTTTGCTTTAAATTTCAAGGGTGAGATGTCAAATGTCCTCCAATTCTGGAATGACCCTCATAATTGGTAGTTAAATGAAAGCTCAAGACAATTTTGAAAAGCTACATTAAACCCAATAAAACACCAAGCATTATTTTGGTCCTAAAATACAAATCAGCCAAAGGCAGATAAACACAGAGAGCTGGCTCACTTGCCTCAGAACAGTTAATTATTAATTCTGGGGTTTAAATCTTATCAAGCACATACAGTGACAAAAATAAACTGTAAAAGTTTATGTGTAGCTCAAAGTGTATCCTAAAACAGTTTTCTCCGGGATAAATAATGTTTTCTGATTCTGATTCTGATATAGCCTGTTCAGGTCTGCTTAATTAAATTGTTTGATGCCAAACCAGGTGTTCCACACAGTTTTGTGATGACCCTGCTCCAACACACATGATTCAACTAAAGAGTCAATTTCCAAGTTGAGTGTTTGACAAGGGGAACTACCAAACTGTGCTGGACACTGGCCCTCCAAAACCAGAATTGTGTTCCCCTGTAATAGTGTTATTCTTTTTTGATGTTTTGCTGATTTACCAGCTCAGGGCCCTCTAAACTGATAGGCCACTCAGCAGAAGTCTACAAAGACAGCATGCTGCTCTTTGGTGGAGGAGAGACCCACAGTGCCCCCAGGAACTGCCTGTGGAAGTTCAGTCTTACCACACAGATCTGGGAAAAGCTACCTTCACTGCCTGGCTCCACTGCTCCAAGCCGAGTTTACCACTGCAGCGTGGGTCTTGGTCCTCATTTCCAACTTGGACAGTCCAATAATATAAGCTCTAAAACCACCATCATCTCAAACAGTAGCGATAACAGCAAGTTCAGACCCTTCAAGAACAAGTGTTTTCCTAGCCCTTCCACATGGCAGCCTGGGGAGGTCATTGAGCTACAGTCTATGCACACGGGGAACCAAAAGGGTCTGAAAGATATTAATGAGGCCTTAAAAGAGACTAAGCCATGGGAGGACTGCCTCACCTTTGAAAACCATGAAGCAATGCAAGAGACAAAGGACAGTAACCATCCAGCAGAGGAGACAGAGGACAGCATGGCCCACCCCATGCCTAACCTGATGCTCATAATAGGGGGTAACCCTCTAAAAGAGCAGGCTGCAATCTCAGTGTGGCAAATGACACTGACAGATAGCTGACAGAGAAAATGAGCCATTTTAAACACATATGTGCTACTTTCACCAAGAGAAAATGGAATGACCTTGGTTGTCCAACAAATCCCTGCACTGCTTGAGCCAGGTGATAGAGCACTGTTGAATTAAAGTAAGCTGTTGACATTTCTGATACTTGGTTCCATGTGTTCATGCCTTAAGAACTATGCCAAGGAAGGATTGCTCAAGTCTCTTGAGATTATTTCTGTCCATTTTAGATTTTCTCCTGTGAGCTGGCCGCACATTTTAAAGACAAGGGCCTGTTTGCACTGAGAATTTGGATTGAGACCTGGCAATTTTGCTGGTCGGTCAAAGCGTCCCAGTGTTCCATTACGTCTGCTGTAGCAGTCACACACACTTTCACATGCTTGGCTAGTTTTAATCAGCTGACTGCACTCCCAAATCCTGTTTTATAGCCTGTTTTATTATAGTCTTTCCAAAGTTTTGCCTCACTGAAGCGCATGATTTACTTCTGTGTGATGTTCTTTGGGATTTTCTGACCAGTTGTCTTTGGTCTCCGTTTACCTTGGACTGACAGAATCAGCAGAATATTAAGGCAAGAGAATGTGTAACCATATATAAAAAAATAAATACATGGGACAATTTATTTTCACTGAGATTAATTTAAGCGAAGTTTTAAATATTTTTTTATATGCATTGATCCCAAAACATTTGTTTTATCCATTTATTACTTTCACACTGTTATACTTTTTGTCTTTAGTACTGAACTGTATCACATTAGTGTGTTTAACTATACAGATTTTCAAATAAGTGATCTTAAAAGGGATTATTTCATTGTTAATATTTTAATGTTGTTTAAGAAAATGTTCTATTTTTCCAGTATTTAAGTATTTTAATAAAAATGATACAAAAGTTACCTAAAGAGTCATATATGGTGTAAGGTAATGTTTTTATAATTTTTATAATTTCAACAGTACATGTTTCAAATGACCTTATAGGCTATATTATCTGCGTTGTGATTTAAGGTCAAATTTGAGTTTTTATAGTGCACAGTATGCATGCTTTTTTTTCAAACTGTTGGTTAATCTGATGGTACTTGTAAAGACAGACACATACATACCAGAAGAAAATAAAAATTTGGTTTATAGGTATCAAGATCCATAAACAACAGCAAAGAGGTGAAGTAAGGAATATTTTTACATTGCTTTTTGCTCACATTGCTGTATGGAGATCGTTGCATTCAGGTTCAGATGCCTTTTGGTGGTGACAGCTCATCATTCCCACACATTGTGAGAGTAACCGTAGGTAATACTGCTAATATCTTTGTGAAAGAGGGAACTTAAGCAGTCTAGGTTTTGTGCCAACCAGACACAGGTGTTACACTAGAGAGTAACCGCAGGTCTGCAGTGATGTAACCCACACATGACCACGACTGTCTTGGCCCACTAACCTAAAAGAAACTGGCTCACAGTTGAGGAAGTGTTATTTTTAGAGGGCTTTCACGTGGACGTCTGGTCACTCTCAGACGCGTGGTTCACTTTTGGCCGTGGCCGTGGGATAGACGAATGAGCCCAAAGCTCTTAATGAGAAGACAGACAGAGGAAGGCTTCAAGCAAGATGACCTGACCTGTCCGGTTTTCATGCCTATATGTTTTATCTCGAACAAAGCATTCACTCTTTTGTAATGTTTTTCATTTTTTTTAAAAGTACCAGCAAGGAAATGCATTATACGAGATGAACATATATACATATATAAACGGGTAAAACCTGTCGCAAGCATTAAAAAGGAAATGCATTTATTTGTTTGATTGTTCGCTTGTTTGTTTGGCATACCCACAGCTTTAAATCCGTATCCATATTAGTTCGGAATACGGGTGGAAAAGACGACACGACATGTGGTGCATAAAATAGGGAGGCCAACAGGTGGCGCCAAAGCACTGAAAGAACAGACTTGACTCTCACTGTCGCTGGACTCCACAGACCATTCATCAGGACACATTTCGGGAAAACGGAACACAGAAGCCAACGGTTAAATGTTTTATTTAGAGTTTGAATATTATGGAGCATCTGCTCACATTGCTGTATGGAGATCAAAGACTGGAGGATAACGCTCTTTGATCTTCTCTCGGTGATTTTAAGCATTTCTTGGAGTCAGCATCATCTGAAAACCTCGGTCCTGTCTCGTGAAGTGTCCTGTGTGAGCTGGGGATTTTGTTTTTTTTAGCCTGGAGAAACATCTGTCTGGTCTTTCGAACGCGAAACTACAAGAAAAAGTTAATAAGTCCCCCATCCCCACCCCCGGAGAAAAGACCCCTTTGATAGATGAACGTGTTCCTTCACTTTGACAGAAAGGGGCTGTTTTGACGATCTCTGCTTTGTCCAAGTGTCCAGAGGGCCACAGCCACCTTGGCTGGCCGCACGAGCTGCTAATCACTGGGTTGGAGTGGCTCCATGAGCAGCAGCTGATGAGTCTAAAGCTCTTCCACCCACGTGGTTTCAAGTTTAAAACCAACAACTTCAGGCTTCAGTGTCGTGACTGCGAGAGGGAACCGCTTGAAAGACATCATCCTTTCCCGCAGGAGCTCAGGCATCACACACACACACACACACACGCACACGCAGGGAGCGCACACAGTGGGAATTCCCTACTGTTCAATAAGACGAGAGAGGAACAAGGGGACACACACACATCATCATCATCATCATCATTTGAATTCCAGGCAGAGACCTGCTCTCTGAGAAGAAGGGCAGGAAGGTAGGAGTCAGGAGAGCGGCTTCTTGGAGAAGTTCTGAAGGAACTAATGCGTTAAGTTGGAGGACGCACACGTTGCTCTCTGCACGTTTTCACACAGCGGAGATGCCCACCGTAGAGCGAGCACCCCTGCAGTAGAGCAGGCTCTTCAGGTCTACCGTGTAGGAGCGAGCTGGTGCTGGATGCTGGGGGTCTCTCCACAGTGGAGCTCCATCCTTCAGTCGACCCGCATGGAGAAGGAAACCTCTGGGAGTTCCTGCTCCTCCTGACTGACAAGATCTCCAGCACCGGGAACTGTGTATTATCATAATTATCATAATAATAATAATTATTATTTATTACTATAATTTCGCGGACGCGTCTCGCGCACCTGGGCATGACGGATTTGTTGGCAAACGCACGCAGAACCGTCCGCTCCACCTCCGAAGCCCCTTCCGAAGCCAAAGAGAAGCTGACGTGCAGAAGAGAGGGAAAGATGAGTCTGAGTCCGGGATGGAGCTGGAGCGCGTGTCTGGCGATCTGTCTCGTGCTGTCCGCCCGCTGCGCGCTGGCCCAGGAATCGTGCGCCTCGTGCGGGCTCGGGCGCCCCGATGACTCGGAGCGGGTGGACTCGGACTTCGTGGAGGCCGTCAAGAGGCACATCCTGAGCCGGCTGCAGATGAGGCAGAGACCCAACATCACGCACCCCATCCCCAAGGCAGCCATGGTCACGGCGCTAAGGAAGCTCCACGCGGGCAAAGTGCGCGAGGACGGCCGCGTGGAGATCCCCCATCTGGACGGCCAGGCTGCCTACGCCAACGAGGTGCAAGAGGAGTCGTCAGAAATCATCAGTTTCGCAGAGTCAGGTGGGTACTTCTAACCTGCCCAACTTATCAGGTCCTAATATACCCAAGTAAAGCCAGAGGTGTAGTATGAAACCAGCAGTTAACACTTAATGAAATCAAATGGCACCTTGGGATGTATGGTATTTTATGAATCTTTTTTATCTCAACATGTTTGGGACCCCTTTCACAGTAAATATTTTCAGTCCCACCCCGAAGCAAAGAAATAACTGACTTAGCTATATGTGTCAGTTAATGAAAACAAATGGTACCCTGGGATGTATGTTAACCATCACTTGGTTTTATGAATCTTTTTTAATCCCAAGCTGATTGGGACCCTTTTAACAGTACTTACTTTTAGTCTCTGAAGCTGAAGCTGCGAAAGAACTGACATATGTCAATTAAGGAAACCAAATGACATCTTGGGATTTCTATTTATTATATATTTTTTGTCCTGAGTTGTGTGGGACCCTTTTAACAGTACATATAGTTTAATTCCCAATGAAACTGAGACAGAAGTGACTGAAACTATTCACACTGACCTCACAGCCAGCTACCAGCCAGACCCTTTATTTCTGCCTTGTTACAAACTCGAGTCACTCTGGTAAATTACATAAAACAGCTCAGATGTTTTATGAAACCTTAGCCATAGCAAAACAACTGAAGTCCTGAATATCATTAAAAAAAACAAAACAACAACAACTTTGTAACATCTTCGCCACGAAACCATCAGCTGTTCATTTATCTGGCTTCCAAGGAAACACGTGAAGCTTCAAACAAAGAGCACACACACACACTGAAATCACTGATACAATAGCTTCCAAAAGATGCCTTAATTTTGTCACTTTCACCGGTAGTAAAGGGACACTAGTGTGAGGTTAAACATAAAACTTTTAGAGTTGGCTCCCTTATCTCGCGGTCTCAAACACTGTGCAGCACAATTAGCTTGGACAGTTTCCGAGCCCCTTTCTCCCCCAGGAATGATCTGAACACACTCATGACAAGGGAACAAAAGAGAGGCAATTATTGGTAGAGCACTGAGCGTTCTTGCTAAACCCAATATGTCAACATTGGGAACAAAAAAACAAAAAGAAAACAAAAGAAATCAGTCAGAATAATGCATGAGACATTTGAGTCGTAGTGGGTGATGGAGGCTGGGATGTGGAGGAGGGGTGGTCCGCTCATATCGCAGTTCTGCGAAGAATGCTTTTTAAAATATCAAAGCAAATCCAGGCCTCTTTGCATTCTCCCCCATTATTCATGACACCTTTGAACCTTTGAGCAGCATTGTGTCATGGAACTGGCTTTGGTCCTCTCTCTCTAGACCCCTTCTGCCTCAGGGCCAGCTGGCGTTAACCCCCAGATTGGAGGCTGCCAGCCAGGGCATGGCTTTAGAACAAGCTCCCGAGGCATTTTGCCTCTGAACTGCGTCTTAAGATGCCCTGCAACTATATGATACACAGGTGATAAGTGAGCAAATCAGTGCACTTGTTGGCTGAACACTGTAAGTCATCTCAGGGGAGCACTGGTCGTTTCTCTTTTTACTTTGTGCTGTTATCAGCCAGCAGGTTGGCATGTATCTCACACCCTGCTATAGGAGAGCAGAATGGAGAGGCCTGCCAAGGTGCAGGTGAGGACAGCTGCCAGCTTCACGTCTCCGTTAACACTGTCCTATGGGCCGTTTCAGAAGGATTTGGTATCCCGTAGCCACGGGAGCGAAGCGAGAGATGTAGGCTTCTCATTTGTCGGTAACCATTCGGACTCACTGAACTCTTCACGTCCAGTCCGGTGCAGGGAATTAGGCTTTATTATTTGACGTTATTGAGTGTGGCACAGCGTTCATAGGGTCAAAAAGGTTTGCAACAGGACCTGCTCTTTCATCAAGAAATGCCAATCATGCCCAGTCTGCATTGATCCCTTCGGCAAATCTTTGTTTTTGTCCTGACATTGGATCCAGTTGTGGAAAATAGAGTTTACAGTGTTGGGAGATTGGCAGGTCAGAATCTAATCAGACAGCAGGTCGTATTCTTCGCCGTACTGATGTCCCAGCCAAGCAATTCACATGAAGCATTTCAAGCATGAGAGTAATCTCCAGTGAAGCATAAGAATGAGCCGGCTGCTTATATGGTCAAAAGTACAGTTACCCATGAACTGCTTGACATTCTTTTGAAGGATTCTTGAAGGGATAAGCAGACCATTGCGTTTGCATTTTACAAGATACCCCGTTCTGTTGCTATCTCTGCGGTGGTGTGGCAGTGTGTGGTTTGGAGGTGTCTGAGCTATTGAGTAATGAGTGCAGCAGATTATCAGCCTTGTTGTTTTGTTGGCAACACAGGTAGGAACACGCTGAGGCAGCTATGAGTGCAGTATACTCACTGGCCCACCCAGGAATCAGTTGGGTCCTTCAGGTTCAGGCCCCCTGCTCAAACCCCCACACGTGGAGTGCGCAAGGTTGGCACACTGATGTGAACTCAGCCAGAAACGTTTACAGGGTGAAAGATCCATGGCTCTTGTGTGACTTTTACCCGATAAAGTACTTTAGACAAGGCATAAATGTTACTACTCAGAGGGATCTTGGTTTTAACATTAATAGCTTTGTGCCTTAAATTGGGAACTCAGCCAAACTTTCAAAAAATCTGCATGATTTGATGTGTAATGTGGCATTCCAGAGAAACTTTGTATTAAATGAATATGCTACCTGATGCCTGAGACAAGATTCCCACTGATCCTAACTGTTTAATTGTGGGATTTTTTAAATAATAAAACTGTTAAATTCCCCTTTATTTGCTACAAAAACTACAAAACTTGCTTATTAGTTTCAAAAATAATAGATGAATAGATAAGTACCTCTAAAGGGGTTTCATGAGGATGGATACTTAGGGAGCACCTTGCATCAAAAATGGTTAAGTGTAGTGTGATATGCCATTATTTGGCCTGTATCACTTCTACACTGCCCCTCTAACATCGCAGGAACATGGGAATTATAACCGGAAAAGACAGTCGGAATGAATCCTGTAGGTAAATGAAGTGTTAAAAGGAGCCAATAATGAACTCATCTTTCGCCGGCCTCCCATTGAGTTGGACAGACAGCACGGAGTGCCCATCTGTGGTCCAGCTCAGCTGAGAGTGGGCGCACCCAATCAGAGTGTTGGCATTAGGTCATGTGGCCATTTTCCAGACTGCACCCCACCTCCCTGTTCTGAGGCACCGTGCATACTAGTTGCTCCAATATAGCATTCAGTCCACTCCCCTATGTGGATGGATGTCACTGATTTGAGCAGAAACTGAAGACAATGTACTGCAAATGTCTCTCAAGCTGTGTCTTGTCAGTTGCCATTTGTACAAATATATTCTGATCACTGGGATATCTATAACCAGGGGCATGGAGACAGGTAATGAGGTTAAAATTGCAGGAGAATTGCTTGCTTACTTTCTTTACTTGTGTTTGGTTACCTGACACCATGTCTCCGGGGCTTTATATTTTTGTCCCTCTTGAGCTTTAAACATGTGCCATTATGGGGCTGCCGAGAGGGCTCGTTTCCCTGCCAGAGATGGTAAAACGAGTCTGGACAAGGCTGAAACACTGCTACACAGGGCAAGCAAGCAGACTGTCAGAGAAATGAGCCATCTTCAGAGGAAGGCTGTTGACACTGACCTCACCTAATCAGTTTACAAACAAGACCATTCAACAATTTGAGCATGTGCAAGGAGCAGGCAGATCTGTCATTTAAACTTAAGACAAAGATCACATGGACTATGATTAATTACACTATGCAGCACTAGGGTGACATCAGTGATTATCTTCTGCCTCAAAGGAGCAGAAAAAAGGAAAACAAAAGCCCAGCATCCTGAACCTTTCAAAGTGTTGCACAGTATTCTAAATACTGTTTTATTTAGAAAGTAGCCAGTGTCATGTAAATGGCTTTTATTTTTCCCCATCGTGTCTTTATTTGAAGGCCACACGCTCAATGCTAGGCCGTGCCATGGCTGTCTCCTAATACCTCAGTGAGTGTATTGTGTTGTCAGTCTCTGAGGCTCCAGGAGCTCCGGGGTTTTTACTGCACTCACTGTGAACTCAATGAACCCCCAGGGCAGGGCCCACATCTACCCCTGCCCCCCTGCATCTTCAGCTCTAAGCACAAGGCCAAGTGGGCCCAGGCCCAGGGCTGCGCTGTTGCAGCCACTACTCCATCACGCTGGGTGGTATATAAGAGTGTGACTAAGAGATCATTTGTGGAATCTGGACCTGCCTGGGCTATAATAAGCAGAGCAACGTTAGACATGTAATTCCAAAATCCGCTTCAGGCATAAATAAGCAGGTATTAATCTTCAGAACTTTTTGGCACTTGTCATACCAAGCTCCCAGTTATGAATCAATCTGTTAACCCCTCATTATTGCCCGGAAACCTCTAGGAATGCCCAGGTAATTACTATAAAATAATAGTGTAGAAATTGTTAAGAAAGTGAGGAAAAGAAGGACAGTCCTTAACAGGATTGTTACTAAATTTGGTTCATTTTACATGTAGGATCTGTGAAGCTCAAAGGACTAAAAGAACCTCTCTCTTTTTTTCTCTGTAGATGATTCATCCTCATCTAAATCGACCCTCTTCTTCCTGATCTCCAACGAGGGCAACCAGAACCTGTACGTGCAGCAGGCCAACCTCTGGCTATACTTCAAGCTGCTGCCAGGTGGGCCAGAGAAGGGCCTGCGGCGGAAGGTTACAGTAAGGGTGCACTACCAGGAGCCTTCCGGCCAGGGTGGTGTGCGCTGGCCACTGGTGGAGAAACGGGTGGAGTTGAAGCGCAGTGGTTGGCACACCTTCCCGCTATCGGAGGCCGTCCGAGCAGTGCTGGGAAAGGGTGGCCGGCGGCAGGACCTGGACGTGCACTGCGAGGGCTGTGAGGCAGCCAGCGTGGTTCCCATTCTGGTGGACCCCACTGACCCCTCACACCGGCCTTTCCTGGTGGTGCGCGCCTGGCAGGCCGATGGCAAGCACCGCATCCGTAAGCGTGGCCTGGAGTGTGACGGCAGCAATGGTGGCCTGTGCTGCAGACAGCAGTTCTACATTGACTTCCGCCTCATTGGCTGGAACGACTGGATCATTGCACCTGCCGGCTACTATGGAAACTACTGTGAGGGCAGCTGTCCCGCCTACATGGCTGGCGTACCCGGCTCTGCCTCTTCTTTCCACACGGCCGTGGTCAACCAGTATCGCATAAGAGGCATGAGCCCGGGTTCAGTCAACTCCTGCTGCATTCCCACTAAACTCAGCACCATGTCCATGCTCTACTTCGACGACGAGTACAACATCGTCAAGCGTGACGTCCCAAATATGATCGTGGAGGAATGCGGATGTGCCTGAGAGCTGCACTGAACTGTAGACTTTGAACTGCATCAAAGGAACGATGTTACAAAACACCAACAGACATATTTATGGTCCGTGTGTACCACATGCATATAGATACGTGTTATTATATCTACACTCAGAACAAGTACAATCATGCACGAGTTTGTGTGCAGTGGTTCGTCAGATGCGTGACAGAGGAGCGCTTTGGTCCCGTGTAATGAACACAAAGGCATTGGAATGAGAAGGGAAAAGATATCACCAAAAGTTTCTTTTGTTCTAGTTTGCCATTTCTAGACTTAAAAAAAATGGCATGGGCCCTCTCCTCTTCAATGGTGAGGCACTGGAGGGACGTGTCTGACTTTACATGCGACAGACTGGTTTTGGTATGAGTACTTAAAAACGACCGTTATGAGACTGGGAAAGCACTGACATATCAACGTCCTACACACTTCAAGACATCAGCACTTCAACAGCATTTCAAAAGCAGAGACAAATCATCCCATTGAGGTGGAGTCTTCAGCAACCGTGGATGGCGTCACCTTATGTGTTCCTCAAGGCATTCTCACCGCCAATCTCACTGAATTGATCTGCGGCATTGTTACATATCAATCGGGTAGGCTGAACATAAACTGTGAGTGGCATCTTGGACGATGGCAGCATACAGCAACACTGTTGCTTTCGGCCCGTGGATGCATATGAGTCCATGTGGCAGACCACTGAACCAAGGGAGGGAGGTCTGACAGGTGAAGTACGATGTTGTAACTCTTTGGCTGTGAACTTCAGTGGCTCATAAATGCTGTCAGCACCATGTGCTCTGTGGAGGCGTCATCATACTGACCAGCTGGCAGTACAGCACTTGCAAAAGCGCTCGAAATGCACAATTTAAAAGCACTTGCGTATTGAAATGCCTTCAAAAGGGTTCTTAAGAGGTGCACCTACCCTCATTCGTAGTCCCAGTAATATAAAGTGCCGCATGAGCTATGCAATGTATAGTAACAGTGATCCACGTCAAACTGAGCGTTTTCTTCTGCTAATCTTTAACTCTTTATCAATACTTGAAATGTGATCTTTCGCTTGCTTTCCAAAGCGGATGATTGTTGAGACGTTTGCACTGAAAAGTTGCGGAATTCATTAAAAGAACAAGAAAAAAGAAAAGACAAAAAACTGCCATTGAAAAAAAAGTTATTTTTATAGTAGTAAACTGAAGTTTGTGAAAATGTATGTACCTTATAATTGAACCAAAGAGGCCAATATTTTACCTAGTATAATACAGTGGCAAGGCCATTACAATGTGTGTGAAATAATTGTTGATCCTTTTCAAGAGGCCTAATCACTGTATCAGGGTACAACAACATGGATTCCATTTTAGCTCATGCTCCTTTTTTTTACTTTGTTCAGCAAACAGAACAGTCTTTTCGTCTTTAATTTTTCATTTTTCTATTTAATAAAACTTATTTCTAGCTGTTGTTATAAAGTCAGTTAAACATATGTCACCTCTGTACAGTTTATGTAAAAAATAAATATGCTTTCTTAAATATTTTGTAACTTTAAAATAAATTCCTACTCTGCATCACAGTGCCTTTTTTTTTTTTGCAGCGTGTTATTTGCAACAGTATGTTTGGGGGGTGGGTGGGGCAATCCAGGACTTTAAGAACATGTTTTCCTGTTTCTCCTCAGCTTTCTCATAGAGTCGTCTCTCCAGTTAAGTGATGCAGCCTCAACTGGCTGTCACTCTGCATGATGTGCAGGAGGGCAGATGTGACATACAAGGGAATGTTTGAACAACATGCTGATAATATTTGTCATTCTCTGTGTCCTGTCAGCTGTGAGGCTAAAGGATTCCCACCCTTCAACATGTAGGCGCATGGCCTGATTACATCAGAATGGGTTCCCTTAGAGCCCTGTCTGTGTGATGCCTTTTCTAGACCCTTGAGGCAGAGCTGTGAAAACAAGCTGGTATGCTAGGAATACCTTAATCCAACAGAGCAGGCCTGCACACCTACCAGCAACTGCAGTGTTTCTGCAGAATCCCAGTGCAACGCTGCAAAACAAAACAAAGCCTTCTAAAACATGCCACCCAACCCAAGGACACAGGCAAGATAATTGCCTGAAATTTAGCCGCCCCACAACTGCCAAGT
This sequence comes from Hemigrammopetersius urotaenia, assembly GCA_037974485.1. Taxonomy (NCBI): domain Eukaryota; kingdom Metazoa; phylum Chordata; class Actinopteri; order Characiformes; family Alestidae; genus Hemigrammopetersius; species Hemigrammopetersius urotaenia. The sequence goes on from JBBPDC010000002.1 coordinate 9,588,395, forward strand.
GAAGAAGATATGAGTGTTGTGTGAAATAACATGTTTGGGGTGGAGGTCTCAATCACAAGAGCTAAGGAATGGGATGAGTCAGCACTGGTACTTCTACTGGAGGGTGACAAAGTGTGTATGTGTGCTTGCCTGTATAATTTGTGTGTGTGTGTGTGTGTGTGTGTGTGTGTGTGTGTGTGTGTGTGTGTGTGTGTGTGTGTGTGTGTGTG
>JBBPDC010000002.1:9588703-9604924 GCA_037974485.1 Hemigrammopetersius urotaenia
TGTGTGTGTGTGTGTATGTGTGTGTGTGATTAAGAGAGAGAGCGATCATACAAGGCTGAGCTGTCTCATCATGCAGTGCAGTGTTAGCGGTGCCGGTATGGCTGCTGGAATGTTAATGACACTATAGTTATCCCCCAGGCTACCTTGTGAAGCCACACACACATACACACACACACAGTACTGAATATGAAAGCAGCGTTGGGTCAACAAAAATTAAAACGATTGATGGTAATGCAAGCCAATAAAGTTGCTTTGGCTACAGTGTAATAAATACACGTTTGGTATCCTTAATAACAATTAAAAAAAAAAGACATGACTTCCATGACATTAACATAATATTCATGTATCAGGCATGAATAAAGCATAAGTGATGCACTGGAAATGTTTTCCAAATGTTTTGGAATGTTTCTAGTATGCCTAGAAACCATAGAGATAAACAGACAGCAGATAAAGCAGATCACCGCTCTATACACCCTCGTTACACTTTCGGTATCATAACATCTTGTTTGGCGGACGAGGCTGCGGGGGCCACACTTGGCACGCATTGTGCATTGTGCACACAAAGCTATAGCATGAGTGTGTGTTTAACTCTGAACTGCATTTACCAGGGAAGCTGGAGAAAATCAAAACAGGGCTAAAACAGAGGGATTATTCAGCCCCTGTTTACCTCACTTTCAAACGCGGGCTAACATTGGGACCACGGACTCCGTCCACACAGGACTGACTGGTGCACTCTCACAAGGGGATTACTGGCTCCTGTGAAGGGCTTTAGAAGCTTGAAAGCATATTTGAGAGCCCTAATGAGCAGAAAATTCATTAATCCAATCATTCACATCAGCTGTGCCCCTTCTTTTCTACAGCCATACACACAACAATCAACACAAAAAGCAATACATTTCATTAAAGTCAACTGTGATTCCCAAAGGTTTCTTGGCCCTCCATGTGAAATACAACTCCTTAAATTCCAAATAACCATAGTTGCCCCAACCCTTTAGGTTTTTCTGGCTACATAACTTAAATGTAGGTTTCATTGCACATTAAAAATAAAGGGTTCCTAAATAGAAACCCTTGTGTGATGCCATATAAGAACAACTTGTGAACGTCTTTTTTGGAGAACCATTTTTACGAATGAGGGTTGTGAGTTTAAGTAATTTTCCATTATGTAATAAAGTTTATTTTTTCTTTATTTCTTTATATTATTCTTTATTTCTTTATTCTTTAATTAGTTGAATGGGCTGTGTTACATTTGGGTTAGATGTGAAACTTGCAGGAAAGTAGTTTTTTGTTGTTGTTGTTAAAGTAATATTAGGCTGTTTCTAAATACACTTTCCCACCCCCCACCTGCTTGTGCCTTTGGGTCACCCCCACACTACGGGCAGCAGTGCTGAGGATAAGATCATAAGGGTGCTGAGGGTAATATTGAAAAATGTTTAAATTATTAAAAATAATACAAACTAGACATGGTTCTTCAAGGAACCCGAAATGGTTCTTCTCATAGTGCAGAGAAAACCTTTAATCAAACTAACCTTAACCCAGCATGGGAGATTTTACCATGCAAATCTCATTAACAAAGACTTTCAGGACTTTCAAAGTTCTTTCAGGAACACATCTATCAAAACCTTGTTTAGCAAACCAATAGAGTTGACCATTATCATTGTTAAAAAATGGTTAAATAGTACAAACAGCACAGTCAGTGTCACTTTGAACACTTTGTATTATAGTTAAGGTATTTAAAAACCTTATATAAGGACATTTTAAATCATAGTTGTTGCTGCTTCGTAGGTGTCTTATAATAAACACAGTTCAGGCAGTTAAAGACAATCCTCCAGGCTCTGGCACTGACACACACAAAACCTTTAGCTTGTGTTATCAAATCAATCATGTTAATGAACATGGCAGCAGCACAAGCATCTTTACACAGATGTGTTTGCTTAAGCTTCTCTAACTCTGGCGTGTGTTATCCCTCAGGAAACCTTGTCGAAAGGTCAAAGGGATCCAAATCGTTGAGGTCAGATGAAAATACCCCTTTTGTTATGAAGAGTATGGCCAGATCTACGAGGTGCATCATCACATGTGTCTCTATCGTGCATCTGCGGTCCCCACGGTGCTCTGGACTGGCATGCCTGCAGAAATTCCCAGAGAGCCACAAGTTTTCTTCGGCCGGGTGGGAAAACAACCCCAAGGTTTGTGGCTCCCTCTCTCTCTCTCTCTCTCTCTCTCTCTCTCCCCCCATGCACCCCCTCCCTTCATATGCTGACCTCCTGACTCCTAGAGCACTAGAGTATACGGAGGGCCACAAAGCCTTCATTTGTGTCACTCCCTACCTAGCACATGCTTGGGCTCAGAGATCGACAGGGGCCACCTCCACAGGGAGTCCATGAAGGAGCTGCCGCAATGAAATAGAGCAGTGTGTGGCATGAAAAGGGCAACTGATTTAAAGACTGAAAACCACAGCTAGTCCCCCTTCTCCGATATGTCAACCTGCCATCCCAGACACACTCAATATCCTCTGTGTGCCGTGACACAACTGGACATGGAGTCATGTTCAGCCTTGGCCTGGCGAACAGGGATGGCGAAACAAGGCTATGTCGTGGCGACATTCCAGAAGATGAGATTAGTTTAACCTTTAGACCAGAACCGCCACTGAGTAATGCTTAGTGCGCTCGCCAGAGTTAAAAGTAGGAGAGGGTAAACAGCTGGCCTTTTGTTCGCTCCAGCGGAGTTTCTGCTCACATTCATGTGACGTGGTGCATGCAGAGGCTGAAACCGCTGACAGAGATGATGACAATGACGGGGGGTGGATGAAGCGGCTCTTCTGCTGTGGACTCAAGTTCAATGACAAAGCCTGTTGGCTCTCTGATCTCCCAGCGTCAAGAAAGAACAGAGGAAATAAGAGCTTATTTGTGAGTTCGAACATATACACGTACGCGCGTGTGAGTGGGGGAATTCCATTCAGGGGGATTTCAGGTGTGGTTGCAGATTCAGACCACTTTAAAGTGAACCATAAGCATGCCTGTGTTGTTCATCAGGGCTGACTGATGTCTCATTATTTTGCAGGTGCCTTATTGTTCCTATTGTCCTATTTTTATGGGGGCTTTTTTTCCTCAGTTGGCCAAAATAGAGATGCTAACTGAGAGTGGTTGAAGCGTCTCAAAATGCTTATGACTCCGTCATAGAGAAGAAAAATTTGCTCTTTGTGCACAGAAATTGATGTCAGAAAAGACATGTAAGAGAGAAGGGAAGTGGAAAGAGTAACGGAATGTCGCTTCAGGGTGACACGCCTCCTGATTAAAAGGAGTCCAGGGACAATGACACAAAGAGAGAGGCAACCTGATCACATGGTTGTCAAGCTCTTCAACACTGAGAGAGAAACTTGCGGTGTATATGAAGAAAAGGACAAAAAAAGTAAGACTGAGTAAGAGATAGGGAATAATAACTGGTGTGCTGATTGTCCTGAACTGAAATATTGAATGTTGAGTGTGTGTGTGTGTGTGTGTGTGTGTGTGTGTGTGTGTGTGTGTGTGTGTGTGTGTGTGCTGATAGGGGAGGGGGGTATTAGGGCTGTTTTGGAGGGTGGATATCTTCTACTGAGTGTTAATTTGTTTGATACAGTTGTATGCAAATATATGGTCATGATTAGTTGTTTTTGAGAAATGAGTACACAAGCATGTACATTTGCTGTCACTACGGGGACACTACGGGGGAAACCTTTGCTGTATTTTTTTATTATGTTTTTAATGTTAAACTAAACAATAAATACAAATTAAATTTTCAGAAAACATCTATAATGTGTTCACTGTAAATGGGTACTTATTTTCCCTTCAACAAAACATTTGATCAGGGACATTCAAATGTTTGCATTAGCCTTTTTCAATTAGTTTAGTTGGTGTATTTTTAGCTAGAAAAATGTCAGCAGATTACTCTTTAAACAAATGAGAAAGAGAAAATATATAAATAGATATAGAACATTTTAAACAATTCAATATAAAGCTCTCTGTGAGTCAGTATTGTGACTACACGTGCTTAGTGACTACACAAAAGTGAAGATCAACAAGAATCAGCAAACAATGATGTGTGCTTGGAAGGACTGACTGAGAATAAGCACAGACAGATGCTACAAATTGTAAAAATGAACACAACGTCTTGTGAATACTTGCTGTCTGCACTTTATCTGATGTAGCTCATCGGGTCCACAAAGGGCGTATACAGATGTTTACTGGGCAGCGCCAGTCTCAGTTGTAGAGAAGGATCTCTGTTTCAAAGAGCAGGGCAGGCTGCAGGGCTAGATGGCTGTCAGGCTCCAGGGTTTCCCTGGGGGGCAGAACATGGGGCAAAGCTTGTGATTATCACTCAATTCAAATGGATTTCACAGAGCACTGAGTCAAGGAGGAGATGAGAGCCACACACAGTGTGTGATTCTCTGATGACTCTAATGATGATGCCCTGAGTGTGATACAATCTTAAGTTTCATACAGTGCTATGAAGCATTGGAGTCCTGCCCGCAATCTACCACCGACTGCATGCACACAACAAAAGCCTCTGTTATATTGCAGAGCCGTTGTGTGTGTGCATGTGTGTGGGATTTAAACTCCTACAAATACTTTCATTGTTGACATTTTCAGGTGCATGCTGAACATTCCTGAGGATTGTGCCAGGTACCGCAGCACAGGTAACAGTTTAAGAGGAGCACCCTGAAGATCTGCACTAGAGCAAAGCAAAGGGAAGCAGAATGCTATCCAGACACTATATACACTACACACACACACACACAAACACAAACCTAAATAATAACATTAAAACCTAACAGGTATGTTGTTGTATCAGTCACCTAAACATTGGCACTAAGTTCTGTAAGTTGCGAGGTGGGGCCTCTTTGGGCTGCTTTATCCAGTAGATTCCACAGATACTTGATTCGATTGAGATCAGGGAAATCTGCAGGCAAAGTCAAAACTTTGACCTCTTTGTCTTATTCCTCAAACCATTCCCGAACATTTTTTGCACTGGTACAGCGTTCATTATCCTGCTGAAGGAGTGCACTGCCATTTGGGAAAACTGTTTCCATCACACTGCCTCTGCCAGCCTGCATTCTTCCCATTATTCTTTTGTGGTACATTCTCTTCCCAAGGTAAGCAACATGGGCTCAATTGGCTATAGACATGATGTAAAAGAAACCTTCATTCGTCAATCTAGGTCGCCCTCGCCCATCATAGGCACTTTTGGTAGTGGACAGGGGTCTGACTCGAGACTCTGTCTGTAGCTATGCAACTCTATACGTAGCATGCTGTATTGCATTGTCTGTTGTACGACTTTCTTTTATAGCTCTCTACTGTAACTCTTCTGTGGGATCATACCAGACAGGCTAGCCTTCATTGGTTACATGCATCAGTGAGCCTTAGGGGTTCATAACACTGTTGGCATTTCACTGGATGTTCTACCTTGCTCTCCTCTCGGGGTAGATAGTTATTCCATACCTTTTTAAATGGTTTAAAAGTTAATCCAGAAATGCTAAGCCCTTTAGCTGTAGCACCCTTTGTGTACTTTCTTAGAATACCTTAGGCATGAACATAGTAAACATTAGTTCAGCACCTCCAAAGTGCTTCTGCAAACTTTAAACTACTGTGCCAGAGAGAAAATCCCCTGACCTGCTCCATTCATTAATAATCAGGTGGCATTCGTAATGGGTCTGTGAACCAACTTGTTTGTCTACTGCAACCAGAGTCTTAAAACCACTGCCAAGCCTCACTCCCACTTGGGATTTACAAACCGCATGTCAATGTTTAATGCCTCTTTTTTAATGCTGTGATGATGACATGAGACATTTGCCCAAAAAAGGTGCCTTTGGGGTGTGGGTTGCTAAGTCGAACATGACTGAGATAATGGCCATGGATTCCACTTGTCTTACCTAATGCCCTGTAGCGGGAAATAATGCCTAAGCTCTATCAGCTACTTCCTGATGTTGACCACATGTGTACCAGTCACTGTAAGGGTTGCTGCAGAGTAGCAGACCAGAGGTGAGATTAGATTGGGGAGCAGAAGGAAGCACAGGAATAGCGGGGGCTGGTGGGAGAGATAGGCTGGTCCTCCCAATGAAGGACCAGCTGGGCGAGTATTGGTCAGGCCTCGGGATCGGCTGCTGCCGCTTACAGGATAATCATTCATGAGTCATAGATACTTCACTGAAGAGACAGAAGAGCTTCCATGCAGAAGTGCGGCTGTTATAGCAATGTGTGGGACAAGCATGTGAGGAAAGCCAGATGGGGCAAATATCTGATGAAACACTATGTTTAGGGTGGAGTAGGCCACTGAGATGTGTGGATTAGAGCCATGCCATAGGTATGTCTCATTCTAAATAGAGAAACCGTCTGTCTCACACTGCAAAGGCTACCCGCAAAAACTACTGTGAGGCATTCACCATTTTAAGCCATGAATGGCTTAGGCTGATTTAGGTGAAAGTGAGTTGTTGCATATGTGTCATTTAAATTAAGTGAATGAAATAGTTTGTTTTGATTGAACCATTTTCTTAAGGTGAAGAGAGCTCTTTCTGGAAGTTACAGAGACTTGCAAAAGTATCCAACCCCTATAAAAGTCCTCAGATATATTGAATGCAATTATATTGTTCACAAATTGCATTTACACAAATTGTTCTAACCAGTTTTTATTGCAAACCAATATGCTGTTAAAGTGATTTTTAATTTAAAATCCATTATTTCTCAGCATATCTTTAAATAAAAATACATTGTAACTAAAACATTTCAAATTTAAAAAGCTTCTAGCCTAAGTATTCAACCCCTTTATATCAGTTTTTGCCCTCTGGGAGTCAGCTGATGTGTTTTTTCAGTCATTTCTTCTTCATAGTCACCCTTCCATACAAGCCAGTAGTACACTCAGCTTTAGATGTAGTACATTCACTCCAGTCTCAACCACTGACCTCTGAGGCTCCTTCAAAGTAATTGTTGGCATCTCTGTGGCTTCCCTCAGAAGTTTATTTTTTGCTCTGATGCTGAGTTTCAATGGACCTTGTCTAGACAGTGCTAAACAGTGCCTGGGTGGTATGGTGCAGATTTCTATTTCATCTCAGTTGGTGTAACATTGCTCACTGGGATATGCAAACACTTGGCTATTATTTTGTAACCTTTTCAAATATTATACATGTGTAGAACTGTCTCTAGTTTCCTTAGAATGCTCTTTGGTCTACCTTTTCAGTGGTACCAGAATTAATTTTGTTCAGAAAAGATCCACTTTTCTATGAATTTCATAGTAATTTTCAGGTAATAATTTTTGTCACAGAATTTTATCACAGGAATCACTAGGGCAATGCAGCACTTTTGTACAGCAAGGAAGAACCCCTCTGTCTCGCATGGAGTGACAACACCAACTGCAGGCCACTACTACAACCCTACTCTAACCCAACCCTTTCTTGTTTCCCTAAACGAGAGGTACACATCTCTAGTCTCTATTAACTACACAAACACCAACAGTTTTCTGTACAACAATCCTGCTCTCACTTGGCCCAATCTTTGTGTCCACTACAATGTTAATAGATTCGGGGGTGACAAGAAATTTCATTGGTCAGCACCTGGCAGAACAACTTGGAAGGTCATTGGTTCACTTGAAAACATCAATCCAAGTTTGCACGGTGTACCTCTGGGCACTGGTTACATCATATGCCAATAGATGCCCAAGTTGTGGTGTCACATCATGAGCTCCTCTCATTTCTCATCATTGAGACATTGTGATGCTTTGTCAGCCCGTATGGAGCCCTAAATGCTTGAACAACTGCATGTCCCTATGAGTATGTGTCACACAGTAGAGAGTCCTTTATTAAAGATCAAATTCACTCTACTTACACTGCTTTCTAAAATGTCTTCGATGCTTCTGCTCACACAACGTTCCCTCTGTACTGCCCATGGGACTGCGCCACTGAACTTTTATCAGATGCTCCACTTCCTAAGAGCAGGCCCTACCCTTTCTCCCATCCCGAAACAGAGGCCATTAACAAGTATATAGACGAAGCCCAGGTTCCCGGTATCATCCAGCCTTTCACATCCCAACTGCCTCAGGTTTTTTCTTTGTGGAAAAAAGGGATGGGGTCTTTGGGCCTTGATTTATGCACTTGATAAAGTCACATTTAAGTTCTGCAACCCATTTTCTCTCATTCCCTCCACCCTTCCCTAAACCCTGGAGCTTGACCTTAGGAATATGTACAACTTGATACATATTCAGAAGGGAGCTGAACGGAAAACTGACTTTAATGTTACAAGGTGTTTATGATTATCTTGTTGTGTCTTTGGGATATTGAATGCACCTTTAACATTCCTTTTTTAATGACATGACTGATGTATTTGTGATACTATGTATTACTAAGACCCTGCATCAGCCTCCTGGACCTCTTCCCCAACATCTCTGGTAACAGCAGGCCATCAAATTGATCACTGCTTGACTACCATGTCACTTATGGTGGACCGTTTCTCACTCAAATATCAGGTCTACCTGATGCACTAAAAACAATGGATCTATTGTCTTTTAATGTTTTTGGCATCCCAGAAGGTCCTCCGTTCACCTTTCAGGAATGGAGTGCTTTTTTCTCACGCTTAGAGGTGAACTCAGTATTCATCCTCCGTGCAATGACCAGGTAGAGAAATTAGCTAATAGCTCCATGTTCGCTATCACATCACCTATGGGCAAATTACTCATCACAGCAGATAACAGTTTAAATGTGTCCTAGGTTTTCAACTCCCATTCTTCCCCTGGGAGGCGGAGCCTACCAATGTCCTACAACAAAAACACCATGCCAACAACCAATTCTGGCCTATGCTGTCAACACAGAACCGCAGCCCTAGGCTACCCTCAAAGACATTATAACCTCAGGATATCAGCCCCTTTAAACTTCAATGATGTATCAACCCAGTCACCCACCGTCTTCAGCTGCCCCGATATAACATCTTTTATGTCTCCTTACTCAGACCAGTGAGATACGGTCAGTCCAGGAGCTTCTAGACCCCCACCAGCATTAAAGGCAGCTGAAGTTCTTTGTTGACAAGAAGGCTATGGCCTGGAGGAAAAATTGTGGGTTTTGGCAGATGAAATTCTGGACCCTAGTCTAATTGCTTAGTTCCATGGGGCTTATCCAGATCATTCTGCTCCCTGTTACACTGGACTTCTGCCCACTCGTCAGCCTCAGTAGAATGGAGACCCTGTGGAGGGGAGTCTCAACCGAGATCCGGAACAGTCTCTCTAACCCCAGCAAGACAACCTGCTGCAGACACTCCAGAGTTTCAGTGAAACAATTAATTACTAGATCTGGATCACCCAGACAATTGTTTCTTGCATTGCCTGCTGTCTGATTGGGTACCAGCCCTTGCTTCACACTTTTAGATTTGTTTTTTTGGTGATTTAAATCTATTTGTCTCAGACTGTATCACGATCTTGACTGTTTTTGCTAATTGTGTTCATCCTCGTGTGTTAATAAGTCAACTTGGAACTCTGTGTTTGGGTCTGTGTCCACAAACATTGCAAAGGGACTGTATTTACAGAAATGATTTAGGTTACTAATAACTGTCTTTGAAAGAACCCATGAATCATAAACTGTTCTTTCAAACCGAGTGGCTAATATACAATGCAAAAAACGAACAGGAATAGATATATATATACAAAAGGCATTTTTTCGCTAACGATGAGTATCGGCCGCATTACATTGGAAGTTCTTTCTGCAGGGTTTGTGAATCGTGGACCTGCTGAGAAACCCTCAGGTCGCATCCCTGGCCTGGACATTGGGACATAGAGTGAGTCAGTGTGATTGAGGAGGGTGTGGGACAGACTGCTGCAGATTTTCTGGTGTAAACAAAGTACACACACACACAAACACATATACATAGACAGACTCTCTCACCAACCAAGGGAGATAAGGGAAAGAACTGAGCTCTCCACAAAGCCACATGAGTCACCAGAGAATTTACTCATCCTCATTCTCATCTGACCACAACCAGGACAGAAGAAAGGACGGTGTCTTACTGAATGCATGCCACATGGTAGAGTACATACATGTATAAGGTTTTCTTTTTTCCTTTCCCCTCAGCTGTGGCACTGATTATGAGGTTTTGTGTCGCTCATGCTTCCTAAATGGGCTTCCTACCCAGAAAAAACAAACAAGGCGACAGAGAGCAAAAGTGCAGGCCTTTGCTCTATTCACTGAGAGCCTAGAACATCTGGTTACAGTGGAAGATAAGTCAAACTTATGACCACTGACATTTGATGTGAGGAACACTAATGCACAAGTGAACAAAAGCCTATTATGCTGAACAGTATCCCTCACACACTCATAAAAAAATCATGAGCAAGCTGTGGTTAAAAACAAAACACATTTTGGGCTTATGTTGAAATAATGGTGGGCCTGAATAACATTTTTAGGGCATGAAATGCTCAATCGCCATGCCATTCTTTCTTTAAAATAATAATTTTAATATTTAACCAAATTGTACTGTACATTTGATTGTTTAATAGTCAGTTTTATCATCAAAGTACTCAAAATTTTTATAGTTTTGCACATGTATACATCACCTTTACTTGTGTACACATCCCTTACAAAAATGCGGAGAGAAATATCACTTTATGCTGTTAGTTAACATTCTGTCATATTAGTTTAAGAAACATATGAAACTCAGTTATACTTACATTGACAGCAGCAATTATTTTATTTAACTGACTGAATGATGAGCCAACTTACTATTCTTTTGCTAACTTAGTGGTCCAGGTTTGCGGCCAGTTTCTTGCTATAATTTTCTGAACCATCTTAAATGGTGCAGCAATCAGAAGGTTTATTGCACCATCTGAGTCAGAACAAAAAATATGTTTTGGTTTAAAGACAGACCTAAAATAGGAAGCCAGAATTTCTAAGTTCAAATTTAAAACACTTCAGCTTTTTTCCTGTCCAGCGCTTGATGTACTTACAATGGAGAGCTTTGGCCAGTTGAGCTTTTGAATGTGACTTCCAGAAAATCAAGCAAACACACATTTAAAGTCGCCAGGCAAATCTGCATGTAAAATACTTTAAGCAGGGAAAAGTATTTCACATTCCCACCACGAGTTTGCGTAAGTCCCTTAATGAGATGCGCTGTGCTGTGCATTGCACGCCTGGGCCAGCAGCTGCCTTCTTGACTGCTCCACTCACTAATACCAGGAGATTAGTGAAGTGCATTGGGGCTTTGACCTGTGGACTCTGTTGCCCTCAGTGGCAAAATGTGTATGTGGTGAACATGCGGCTGCAGGTACAAGCGGACACGCTCAGCTTAGAACTGGGCAGGGGGGCTTTTGTGCTTTGCCAGCATCAGAGTGGGTCAGGAATGCAAGGGTCTAATCTTCAGGTGCTGGAGAGGTCTTCTTTGCACAAGCATGCTTAGACAATTGTACATAAGAGATGAGCATTTGTTTATACTATTTTGTGCTTGCTTCAATGCTGTGGAGTTTGGGAAATTCACATTTGGCCTTTCTCTTTGTTATAGCGGCACAAATCAGATTTTCTTTGGGTAGTGTGAATATAAAAATCTCACCTTTTCAAATAAGATTGGAGACATTTTGTTTACATTCACACAACAAACTGTACAGCTCTGTTCAGTTTTTTACTTATGTGTTTTCCTCAGGTATGGTCTTCTGGTTCACATTCATGTCTGTAACCCATGTTACCCATTACTTTCATTAGTGTGAAGAGAACAAGAGAGAACCCTGCATGCAAACATTCGTCATCAAGTTAGCTGGTGCTGAATGAAGTGGTCTGCATTTGTGTTTGTAAGTAATCACACAAATAATGGAAATAAAATATTTTTTTTACTTGGCTCGGAAAAGATCAAATCTGTCATTTTTAGCCAAAATAATAGAATGAACTTAAAACCTGTAACATGGATGTAGTCTTTTGTACTGGATGTGGCTTATATGTGACTGTGATTAGTATTCATGTGTTTTTATTTTATTTTAAAGGTAAAATCCAGTATGGAATCCAGTGTACCTTTCCGAAAACAGCTTGAGTAGACATCGGGGATGAGTGAGTTCTTTTTCACCCACACTCGCTGACCAGCAATGAAAGCAACGTGCCTTGCCTGACACAAAACATATTCATTAATCAACAGCACCCGGCCTGCAATGTTTCTGTTAGCTATTTATAGTAAGAATGCTGCTTTGTCACTTTTTGATCCACCCCACCCAAACCTAAGAAATTTTCTATTAACCCACACATCACTAGTAGGTGTACAATAGTAGATGCTCAGAAAACATGCAAATGTACTGAGTAACATATAGAACTACAGCAGAACTTCTCAGTGCATCTAACACCCATCAGCATAGCAAGTGAAGTCTGTTAGACTCTGCCTTAAGTCATAGGTGCGGCCACAGGTGTGTCAGGAAAGCATTGTAGATGCTCAATGATAAAATGTGCAGAACGGGTCACTATCAGAACAGAGATATAGATTTGGATTACTTACAAACACAAATGCAAACTGTGAAGACAGAGAGATTGGAGGTGAACAAAAGGCCATTTATATGTGATATAGCAAACTGTAGTCAGCTTATTTGGCTTTATGCACCTATTCAGCCTAACAGCCTACCATGGTATGGTTGTGCTCCTTAAGAAAAGGATTAAAATGATATGACCTATTACTCTGTTTCTTGTCAATGCCGTGTGTGCTTGTTCCTGTTTAACTTTCGTTCTTATCAACCACAATTTCACGTCAGCATCAGAAACACATTCATTTTCCGAGTCAACCTTTTCTCAACAGGAATTCTCAGTGCCCATACTGGTTGACAGTAACATGCTGCTCTTACATATATTATAGATAATAATGTAATCAATTTTATTTTAGCATTTACATGTTGGTGTTGAAAATATGTTTGGCCATAGGCTCCTTTTTGGCAAGCCAAAGGGAAACAGAAAAAAAAATGTAAACAAAATTGTTCAATACATCCACTACCCTATCAACAGAAGTACCTTGCCCTGTGTATATATAATGTTTTTAAAACTCCAGCAGCTGAGCCCAGGACCAATTGCCCCGGGACCACCATATCAACAAATATTTAATCATTTCAGTCACTGCTTTTTAAAAAACTGTGATCTTTACACATTCCCCTCTAGCTCAGTTTATTTTTTCAGCTAAGTGGCAAACAAAATTTCAAATGTAACAAATCATTTTGTTAACCATTTAAATTTTCATTCTTTTGTTCATGTTCCTACAATGTACTTTTTTACATTTTAAACTATTACAAAACTAGCAATTTGTTTGTTTCTAATAATAGCTTTAGGTGTGCTAACCGCATGAAATGTATACAAATTCCTTCAAGGTTTCCTGGGAGTCCCCAGTTTTAGATTGTCTTCCTTGATAAAATGGGCCCTGTTTACTGTGAGAAACTAGAAACATTTACTGTCAGAGAAATGCAGTGGTTCAGGTTTGATGAAATGTCAAAGACTTGGTGGAATTTACTCATACTTTCTGTTTGGCTAGAGAAAGAAAAGGCATGATTTTGTTTGTTTTTTGCATAGTTACATAAAAAAAAATACACATATATTTCATCAGAGTCATTGTGACAGGTATCTTCTCTAATCTGTGCACGTTCTGGACGTAGGAGACTCTTGAATCAACAGAAGCAGCAGCTTGTGTTGACACAAACCAGGCCAAGGCCCAGACTTCAGATTGAGACAAGTCAACAAACACTGGGCAGACCCTGCGCAGTTGATGGCGGACAGAGCGCAGCTTTTGTGCCTATGACTCTCTGCATGCGCTGCACTTTATTCATCTCCAATCGTGCTCCAACAATGTCTCTCTGAGGCAAAACTCGCTTTGAAATGAAGCTTGGGTAGGACTCATATTAATGGAGCTGAAATGTTCTTACCAAAATGGTCTAAATCAGTTCTAAAATGTATCAAACATTCTAAAAATGACTGACTAGAACATGATATAGGAGGACTGACCAAAGGACAACCCATTCAAAGAATCTAAATTTCTGAAGATAACTGTCAACAACTTATGCTTTATTTTATCTTAAACTAACAAACACACACACAGTGCGAGATGAGAAAAATGTATTGTTATTGATTATTAGGTTCAATACAAGTGTTTTTTTCTGCCTGGTTTCTGCTTCTAATTAAAACTAAAGTGGAAAATGTCTTTTACAAATGTACCTCTTTTGAACTTCGCCTTCTGTTTTAAACTGCACCTAGAGTGAAATAGGTTGCAAGAAAAGCTTGTTGTGTGAGTGAGCAATAGATTGCTATGCCACAGGCAGCTGGTGGCCTGGTGGTTAGGGAGTTGCTCCAGCGATCAGAAGGCCATGGGTTTGAATCCCAGGATGGGTGGTGGCACCACTGAGGTACATTTGAGCAAGGTACCGTCCCCAGAAACTAGTCACCAGGTGCCCTGTTGGTGAATGAGTTAAATGCAAGAAGAATTTTAAATAGTTCACACTGTGTGCTGTGGTATGTTCACGCTTGACTATAAGGGGCCACTTTGCTTTATTAAATATGAGCTTACACAGAATAATGAGGATGAGACAGAATGGGTTACAACTCAGGTGTCTCCTATCGCAAAACCTAGGATCTAACTAAGGGCTAAATCACATTAACGGTACAGCCTTAGAGCTGTGGTCACCAACCCCACTCCTGAAGATCTACCCTCTTGAAGAGGTCACCTCTAATGCTGTTTAAACACATTTAATCCAGATCATCAGTCATTAAGTGGATCAGGTGTGTGTTTTTGAGCTGGAGCTAAGGCCTTTTTCTAAGCACTGGTCCTTGTATTGGGAGTTGGGAGCCCGGTCTCACGAGTTTTCGTGAAGCCATCACAATATAAAATGTAAGTAAAATATGGCGGTGATCACGCTTTAGGGCTTTTTTTTAGTGCAAGGTTACAAAAAAAGGACTGATCTACTCTATGTATATTAATGCGCACTGTGTAACATTGCCAGTATTAGCAGTAACTGATGATTGAGGGGCAGTAGGAAAGAAATAATGAATTGATTCCTTATTGTTTTTGTTTGAAAAAGGTTGAAATGCCGTGAGATGGGGAAAGTCCCTAACCCTAATCTTAACCTTAACTCTTACCTTAACCCTAACAGTCACCAGTTAGCGCAGATGCTGGCGGTGTTGCACATTAAAATAAATAGGGTAGTGAAGTGTTGTCTTAGCGTGAAAAAGTGAAGCGTTGTCCTAGCATGAAAAAAGCCCTGAAGCATGATCGCAGCACGTATTTTGATTACATTGTATACCGTGATGGCTGCACAAAAAGACTGAAGGTTTAGGATGACCCCTCTTCTCCCCATCATTCTCAGTGTGATGCTAGCCAGCATGGGAATCTGTTAACTATAGTAGCCAAATTGGTGGTTAGCATTCTCTAAGCATGTTTCACTGACCAATGATGTTGTGGCAGCAGTTCGTAAACATATGGTGGCTGACTTTACATGATTTGGGGGAAGCTTGTCTTAGCTTTTATCCTCCCCGTGTGGGTAGGATCACATGAGATGGAGTTCTAGCTTGTGGGTGGAACAGAAGGTGATGAAACTGGTAGAAAATAGGTTTAAAAATGTTTTGCACTCCGCAGGACCAGGAATGGTGTCCACTGCCTTAGAGTATTATAATTGCTACAATGTTTATGGTACAGGCTTACTCAAGACAAACAAATGAGTCCTGAAAATTTGGTAAACAAAACCACCTCAACCACATTTCCAATAACATCCAAAAGATGAACAAAGAAGCAGAGACTTGATGCATAGATAGATGCATACCCTGTTTCGCCTTGAACTCTCTGGGTGAGTTTTGCAAGAACCTTGGGACCTTTATTTTGAATGAATAGGATCAAAAGTCTTTACATGTTTATTTGGGTGGACAAAGTACTACTCACATTCAGTACTTAAGTGAAAGTACAGGTACCACTGGTCAAATGTTACTCCAATACAAGTGAAAGTCGTGCAGTCAAATTTTTACTTAAGTTAAATTACTGAAGTACTTGCTTTTAAAAATACTTAAGTATTAAAAGTACTTTTTTTTTTCACCACATTGTTGCATTTTTGGCACAACACATACAATACCTAATGCCTCTGACTAGCCTCTAGAATAAGAAATTGGTAAAATGTTACAGAATGAAACAACCTGAGCTCACAAAAAAAAACAAGTCATTTATTTTTAACAATGTTTTTATCATTAAATATTACACATACACTAACAATATTTGCACGTAATGAAAACAT
>JBBPDC010000002.1:9617352-9629436 GCA_037974485.1 Hemigrammopetersius urotaenia
TCTCCCTGGAGCAACTCGGGGTTAAGGGTCTTGCTCAGGGACCCAGAGGTGGTATGCTGGAGGTAGGATTCGAACCTATGACCTCTTGGTCCGGAGGCAAGTATCCTACCCACTGAGCTACCTCCACCCACATATATTTATATTTTTGTTGAGTGTATATATATAAAGACAACAAACATATATATATACTTATATATATGTTTGTTGTCTTTACATTAATTTGAATTTTCCAACATTTGCATTCGAGTGCATATGAGCAGGTGCCTGCAACATGTGCATTTGTGTAAAGAAGAGACTCTACACTGTTCACTTCTGTGTCTTTAAATCTGTCCATTTACACAACAATGTTTCCAGTTCTTCGCTGGTGTCTATAATACCCTGAGAGCTGTTTGTTGTTTGTTCTGTGTGCACGTCCTCTCATGGTGACCTCAGTCACACGTAAAGGGAGAATTCCATAGAGATGGAATGTGCTAGCAATCATTTCTTGGAAAGATCTTTCTGTTCTGAGCACAGGTTAAACTCATGAAATAGTATACAGATTATTTCTTTACAAAACGTCTCGTATTGCAACACCAGCAACCTGATACACATTCTTCTATGTGTGGCTCAAATAGCACAGCATATGCACATTAACTTTACCTCAAAGGTCTGGCATTCTGTTTACACTGGAACTGACGGAAATGGAGATTTAACAAACTTAGTTTTAAAAAAGAAAAAGCCGCACAGTGGCCTCACCTGCCCTGTCTTTCTTTTTGTCCATTAGCCTCAACAGGAGCATAATAAATAATAAACAATAGATTTCACCTGAATAAAAATAATGGCAGGCTAATTGGTGGCTCAGTCATTTACGGTTATCCTTTCCACCAGCACTGAATTGGCCAAAAGTCTGATAACAATATTAAAGCTCAATGTCCTACTGGGGATTTGTTGACTTGTGTATTCACTGTGACTAGTGTTATTCATGTAGCTAGCGAACACCAGAGGAAGTTTGGAGGGAAGGATCATAGAGCCCATTCTTATACAACTGCGCTGCTCCCATGGCGATTGCCATAAGAGGAGCCAGCGAACACAAGCCCCTCTGAACAGGACAAAGGTCAGGACTCAAAGGACAAGCCGTCAGCCCCCTTTCTATTCAGTGCCCACTTGCTCCTTCTTTCTTCCTCTGTTTGCTGCTTGGTGATTCCAGGCCCTTCTCTTCCAAAGATCTTGCTGTTAGTTTCATTTATCATATTCTGAAACTTCAGAGTCGACAGTGTCCTTGCCAATGACATCATCTCTCATCCCTCATCCCACCACCACTGATGGTGATGGCAAATGTTCTCGTCATTGATTAAGTCAGCAGGACGTGTGCAACTTCCAAGAAACACATTCCTCGAACAGCAAGTCCCCATGTGCTCTCCTACTGAAAAGTACTTGTTGGAAGTTGAGCACGGCCCACTGTCAGAGCACTGTCATATCCATTTCCTGGTAAATGGGTCAGCAGAAGCAGTCTGAAATAAAAGCTTGCTACATTAATGTATGCTGAGGTTAATAACGTCTTTTGCTTTTCCATTTCAGAGCGTTTTTGTTGTCAGTAGTAGTAATATTCATTTTAAAGAATATTCCTATCCAATTAAAGTTGTGTAATATTAAAAACAGTCACTACTTTTAAAGATGGTTGACTGTACACAAGCACAATGCAATGGACAAAACTCAGAGTTGTTTGTTTTTAGAAGTAGTTTATACTTCTTTTAGAAGTAGTTTATTTCTTAGCAAATGGCTAGTGCTAGATGTGGTTGGAGCTATGAAGGAACTGGAACTGTTTATGAAGTTCAGGGCGGTTGATTAAATAGTGAATCTTGTCAGTCATTTATCTAGTATATTATATATATTGTTGGCTCAGATAATAAAGTGACTATTTGTTTAAATAGCTGGCTTTCATTCAGATGGTAGACTGCTCAGTGCATTTTGTACCAAGTACAATCAAGTACCTCGTGGGCTGAGCTGGCTTATGGCTGAATGAATAGTGACTTCCTTTAAGGACACAGGAACATAACAACTTCTGAGCTCAGAAAGCAAGACAGGTTGATGAGTAAAGTAATAAAGACATGAATGCATCATAGCGCTACATAAAGGAAAAAAGAATGTATGTATGAATGTATGAACAATATTTATAAACAGCTACTTGTGAACGCACCTCACAGTGTCATTTTGGTCTGATATTCAAAATGTAATTTTGCATTTGACCAACTATTCATATTTTCCTTGAACAGCTGGATAGCATGGGTAGCAAATTGGCCTTCGTTCACAGTTGTTAAAATTATTTAAACAATCCATTCCATTTTTTCCTGTTCCCTAAAATGTTAGGAAGATAGGTCTGACTTTGTACATTATGTTGACAACACAATTAAAATAAACTACCCAAACTTGTCTTCCAAGGTATGGAGCATTTCAAAGAGTGAAAAAAGATTTGTTTAATGTATCTAGAGTGCCTTCATGTAATGCTATATGACAGGCGAAACGTTTTGAATGAACAAAGGGGCCAGTGTTCATTCTGGGTAATCAGTGCAACCTGGGTATTCATGAGGCAGCATTCAGAGATGCATTCAAGAGAGGGAGAAAAAGGAGGCAGATGGGGGCAAAACAACTTTTCTCTTGTACGAACCAATTCTAGGTCGATTGCAACAGGAAACTAACATTCTGAAATAGTTTATAACTTTTAAATAGCTGTGAACGTTTTTTTTTTTTTCCCTTTCAAATGTTGACCAAAGTCTTCAGCATTGAAGTCATTTATCAAAATAATGTAAAGAAGTGGGGAATGGTAGGAGGAAGCTGTGCTCTGTGTCTTTTGTTGCTTTTTTCAGGAAGAGTATAAAAGTAGCTCTGCAGTTATTGTTTCGCCAGTTCACACCGGGCTGGAGGCCAGATTGATTAATGTCACTAAGGTATCCTGACCTTATTTCAAAGTTTAATCCTGTGAGCTCACACTTTGCAGTGTTCACTCGTGAGTTCTGCATGACTGCTGCTGCCCTAAGAGATGAAGGGAGGAAGCTGTGGCTCACACTAAGGAGCTGTCAGCTCTGTCTTCCATACTGACCTCGTTGTACAACTCACATTATCAGGGTGGCGCAAGTGAGGTGACCCCTGCAGGACTAATCCCTTGACCTTCAGTGCATTAAAATGACCGTTAGTGGAAATGCACGGCCAGTCTGTCCTTGCACCTCATCCCAACCCCCTACAAGGTCCACTGGAGCTGGTGAGGTGGGGGTTTGGCCATGCGTGTTAGTCTGGAGGGGTCTTAGGGGCTGACATAAGGCATGGCATGGCTGATGACCAACAGGGGAGACTCACATCATTAAGAGAGGTTTGAGAAAACGGGGAATACATAAAACCCAGCTCTGTTAATGTGCACCTCTCAAACAATGCTTCAAACAAGACTTTAGTTTTAAAGTGACCATAAATAAAATGCGTATTTCCAAATTTTGATGGCAGTTGTCTCACTTGCTCTATGGGAGTGCACACATTGGCATTTTGTGTCCTTAGAAGGTCAAAGTGAAACTTCTCCAGGAGTGCTTTAAAATGAGTCCTTAGATCTTTTGTACCAACACAGCCTACTATTCAAGGGTGGGGGGTGAGCAAACTTTTTTTGATGTTTGGTGAAGTTCAGTGATTGCTTTGGGCCCACAGGCACCAGTTTGCTGTTTCTAGGATTTGTTCATATCCTCTGAAGCTCATGGGACACTTTATGTGGTGGTAAATAGGGCCAATAAACCAAGCTTCCCCATGTGAAGCTCCTTTAGCGGTGTCGTCATTGTGCACAACGGTAAACAGTTGGAAGCCCTTTTCAAAGGGGATTATATCAGGTCAGGTGCATTTGGACCTTGATTACCCTTGACATATGTTTAACCATTCTGTCACTGCCATCGCAGCAACACTTATTAGGGGCCAGGAGCAGCGAGGTCATCAAGGTTAAGACCCCCAACATTTCAAGCACACAATCCAACGTTTTAGGCCAATGAATGTGAAGCTGACCCCAGGGCTTCAGATGGCGAGACTCTGGCTTCATTTCGTAGCACAAGGATCTAGGGGACTCCAGTTCATTAAAGGAACAGTTTGTATCAGAAATGAATGTCATGAATCTTTAACTGAGGAGCATCAGCTTCACACACAAACCGCAACAACCATGCGAAGCATGCCCAAGCAACTGTTAAGTGTGCATACTCATTTAAGCACTTACATAGGTTCACACATGTTTTAATGTGAAGCTGTCCTCCAACAATGTTAAATAACATACCGTATACAAAAAGTACATTGATGCCCATAATACACACTTAAAGGTTCCTCAGTGGTTCTTTTGAATATTTCAGTGTAAATGTTTTGAAGCTGAGACTTCTGCTGTTTCTTTAAGACTTCACTGGATAAACAGATTATTTTCTGTGGTGTGTGATTATTTTCTGTGGTGACTTCACACACAGACTATAGCAGCTGCACCAGATGACCTTTGAAGAGTAAATAAAAGCTAGCGGCTACAGGTGCACAACTTGTTATTTGAAAACAACATGAAACGCATTTATATTGCATCATCTGTCCATTTCTCCGTGAGCAAATGAGTGATGGTCCAGTTCTGTGGAATGATGGCATGTGATGGTGTGAGTTAACACAAACAAATCCAGATTTGGGCCAAAATACGAACATTTTACATGCTAGGTTGAATGTGAGCCCAGAGTTTAAATGCCAGGACAAACATTAAATGTGGCTGTACCAGCCAGACAAGTTTCAGCCCACAATTCACTAGACAGTGCCGTAACTGACCCGTAACTTAACCACATTTGTCCCGGAATTGTCTGTTCTCTGCTATTATATTAGCTTGTCTTGAGAACTGTGGCATATACTCTTTTCCAAATTTCAGGTCAAAGTAAAACAGGAGGGTATGATTTAAAGTAATGTTTGAGATCCAGGGAATTGGGTCAAAATGCTGTGTTCTCATGCACTAGCACGAGATACACAGCTGAAGATTTGTCTTTATGCTGATAATGTGACCGTATAAATCCCAAAAAATAAAGTGGGTGCACTTGTATTGGTATGAAATCATGTCTCACAAAACAAGACATTATATCAGTTTGTTTTTACTTTTCCAAAAAGTCTTAAGACTAAACACGACTCACGCAAGTGGTTAGATGAACTTTTCCAAGGTTGGGTTGAAGCTGCAACATTTCTTTGTACATATAAACTGTATATGGACTATTTAATTTGCTCATTCCAGTTTCTATTCAATCGTTTAACTGCAGAAGCAGTGAGGACTTGCATCAGAAAATGGAATTTGTAGTGAAAATACATCCATAAAATTAAGAATTTAAATGAGCTGTTGATAACTGAAGCTCTTCAGTTAAGATCTAAAACTGTGTTTGTGCCCCAACTATTCTCTATTAGTCCACAGTAAGAAAAACACTGCTAACAACATGACACCATGTACATGTGCTATTTCATGCTAGATGTGTTGCAGGATTGGATTGGACTCATTTTTTCATTCATTCTTCTTTTTCCACCCTGCAGTATCTGACCCGGCATGTTCAGATAATATTGGCCTGATACCTGGTATCAGATCAGTGCCATCTCTAGAATACATACAAATCACATTACATAGCATCCCCCAAACATGAAGATCTTTTTCATCCTAAAATGATACATCCATTAGAAACTATATCCCTGTGCCAAACTAACAATCACACCATTTATTTAATGCCAGAGCTGTTGGCCTATTTTGCTCTGTTCCATCACAGAAACGTGTTCATATCTGCACTCATTCAATCAGACCTACTTCAGAGCTCTGAATGAACAAACCCACAATTCAACTTTAACTACAGAAGAATAAACCTTACTTCGTCTGGAACGTTTTGCAGCACTAGTGCGATTCAACACATTTTCCTCTAATTAAAGTGCCAGCTTTATGTTAAGAACGCCTTTATTGCACAAAAAGCTTTACTTCACTACTGTTTAAAACCTGGAGCACAACACAAAGAAATGAAGCGAAACCGTTAAGGGCTGTATTTATGCATAACGTCTATCCGCAACTGAGTAGAGAGCAGCCCTGACTTCCCCTCAATAAATCTATCAAGTGTGTGTTTAAGAGTTTCTAAAATAAGATGTCTGTTTTGCTTTTTTTTTTTTTTTTTCATTTAATAGTGTTAAGGGATGTTGATGATTTGTTATGTTGGGGCAATCCTCATGTTTTTAATGAATTCTGCCTCGCTAGAATTTATGACACTGGTGGGGAGAGCGTGGAATAAGGCAGTCATGTTTCCTGTTCCACAGTTAGAGTGTGGAACAAACCACTCGACAAAGAATAATTTCATTGAAGCAATTCCTCTGAGCATTTGGTGAAGGTGCCAGCGAATCTGGCACAAAAGCATGTTTCTGTTCTGTGTTTTTCTTTAATGTGCCAAAACACATTACCGAACGTCAAGTTGACTGATTTTATTGCACTGAGGTTGGACAAGGACATATTTGTTACTAGAAGATCTAATTGAGAGAGGTGCTTTAGATTTACAACTAAACCTACGGTAGACAACTAAACTACAATCACTGCGTACCCAGACACAAGAGCTCATAGTAATAGATTGTAATTCTGATTGATCTGTTTTTCCCATTTAAATGTTTTGAGAGACTGACATGCTCTCAATCAGTTTTCCTTGTTTCGTGGTGCATCTCATCATCGCATGGTGCAGCAAGTGGAGTTGCGAATGAATGACGTTATTTTGTAGATGGCGGTAAAAAGAGCAAATGAATTGGCTTGTGACTTCCACAGAGCGAGAGCAATGTTCTTGGCCACTGGACATGAATGAGAGGACAGTGGACGCAGCAAGGCCTGTCGGACCAGCTCCGGTCACAAGCCCAGTCTGTTGAGCATGTGGTCGGTACGTAATGACTGCATGCCTTCAGCTTCCTCATTTACGCAGAATAGAATCTCAGGTCATCTCAGGACACAAAGCCATCTTCGTGGACAAAGAAAGGCATTCAAATTTTAAATGTAAAATTACTATGACATGTTGTTGATTTAAGGAGTCCATTTTTGTCTTATGTGAAAACACCACAGCACATAGTGTGAACAGCACAAAAGTCTTTCTCTGCATTTAAGCCATTCACCAAGTCAAGCAACGGGCAGCCAGGAACATAGCACCCTCGGAACAGTGTGTGTGGACGGTACCTTGCTCGAGGGTACCTCAGTGGTGTCACTGCCAGTCCTGGAATTTGAACCCTTCTCATGTAGAAGCAATTCTCTAACCACTAGGCAACACTGCCAATTATAGATTAGTGTCTTTAAAGATTTGTTAGATACCCAATTTTTTCCTCATGATACATCCCTGGATTGCAGGGCAACTCAGCAGCACAGACTATCCACACATTTCCCTAAAAAAGATGATGCTAATATCTGGTGACAGTGTCGACTTTTGTGAGCCTTCCAGCATACACCCCAAACTAAAAGGTCACCTTAAGAGTACGCATTCAGTCATTGCCAAAAAGGCGTCTGGAGGACAAGAGTGTGTCATGGCACACTAACAAGGAGAGTCTGACAGGGGAGCCGCTAATCGGCACCCCGCGCTGAGACCCCAGCTGCTCTTGCACCTCACAGAGGGCTATGATTCATCTGAGCTTTTCTTCACTGTTCCTTCTCAGCTCTCTGTTCTTATTACATCCGTCACTGTTGTCAAGCATAGCTACCAGTAAAGCTCTGACAATTAAGCTCAAATGTGGCAACTGATTTGCATGAATATGATCTGATGAAATTAAACAAATAAAGACAGTATTTACATAAATGGGACAGTGATGATACATTGCATGTTCAAATATATGTCCAAAAAAACTTCTATAATCTTTATTGAAACTTATCACTGATAGAATAGGATGCTCTGGAACAGCTGCAAGTCACCATGTCTGAGTGTTTCTGATCCAGAACTAATCATCCAACATCAGTACCTGACCTCACTAATGCTCGTATGACTGAATTCCATCAAATCCTCTCAGCATCTAAGGTGAAGTCTTCCAAGAAGAAAAGAGGGCTGTTACTGCAGCAAAGAAGGGAAAATCTACCTGTTAATAGCTCAACTTCAGAAGAAACATTGGATGAGCAGATGTCCACTCACTGTTGGACATTTCTTGTACATGTTTTGAGGATATGGTTCGAATTCTGTTCAGTATAGTCTCAAATATTAGTCATTCTGATGGTCTCATGGAAGTTTACCACAAGAAAGTTGCTCTCAAACGGCTGACAAAGTCAGAAATACAAGTTGTAAACTCAGGCCAGTTTCACGTTACTTGTGTTCACGAGTCGTGACATATCACCAGCCAGGAAATTCTCCAATGCTGTGGCAACAAAGTAGACCATGCTGGCACTGATCCATACGTATTGTTTGCATGATGAATTTATCAGTTGACGAAAAACCATCCGCATGCTGTGAAGTGACCAATTTCTGACTTTACGAGTTGACAAGGACCTTCCGAAAGCACCTTTGTATGCCCCAGATATAAATTTTCCATGAACCGTTTCCTAGAAACTTCTATTATTGGCTGTGATATGTTGTTCTGTTGTTTTAAATGATGATAGATGAAAAACGAAACAGAATCTTGCTTTAGAAATCATTTTCTGTGGATTTCTCAAAGAGCGCCGACTTTCAACGAGTGGAGTGTCGTTTCCTTTTTGCTGGTTTCATAAAGGCGTTTCTATGATAACTGCCATCAAAGTGACAGCAGCTTTTATGGCTAGTGCGTCCCGCCCAGGTTTGAATAGATAGAGAGTGATAGCGATGCTCATTGTTAGCCTGTTGGTGGGGCAGTGGATCCTATAGAGAGGGCGGGGCCAGCGAGCCATGCTGGTGAATAGGCGTGTAGGGTGTCCATGCCCTTTGGTGCCCTTCCAGGTGTGGGAATTAGGGGGCAGAAAGCACCTGCAGGGCCTTCACACTGGATCTCATTATATCGCGTGCCACTGTGGCGGACGCCTTTGGAGGCATCGTGTGAGATTCAGAGGCTGCAAGAGTCTGGTTTCATTTCACCACAATGTCCATGAATGCGCTCAGAGATCATTCCTTCTGCCTGCACAAAGACACACAAAAACACACATCACTGAAACCCACACTGTGAACTGAGTGACAATAAGCAGGCTGCTTAGATGTGTGAAACCATCTGTTACTTTATCAAAAGAGTCCAAAAAAGTATCTGCAAAATACCTTGATGTTATGTTTGGTGCATCAGTTATCCTTTCACTGATTGCACTGTCACATGTGAGGTGTCCGTTTGCATTCCTTGCATTCCACAAAGAACTACAAAATGGGAGCCTGTCACAAACGGGATCAACACCACAGAATTTCCTAAGAGCATTCCTTAGACAAGTTTTAACAAATAACTATGTTAACGATGGATCATTCTACCGTGAGCACTCTACTTAGGTGGTTCTGGATCCTAAAATGACCACCTATAAAGAGAAAAGGTGTCACTATAAGCAACTGTGGGGACAGTCACTTAATCACAGAGGCCACTTTAAATAGCATCTTACTATAATGATTAAGCCCATGAACATTATTTCAGAAAAGCACAACTCTGTCCCTCTAACATAGACACAATAGCAGTTTTTGCAAGGGGGCAGCAGAATTCTACCCAGCATTACATTTGAGAATGGGTCAAGTGAGCCAAATCTGAACATGAGCTTTGGCTTCAAGAGCTATGCACCCATCACAATGCATTTGTTGTTCCAAGCCAGCCTCCATAGAGCACCCTTTCTCCTGAACACCCTTGGCCAGACTTAACCTCAAAGCAATGGAAAAGTGTCCAGTGGGGGATGTCTTTCTGGCCATAGCCAGGTTAGTAATTGGCTATGGAAGAATAACTCATATCACCTCATCTACCTTCAATACTAAAGACTTAATAGCAAAAGGATAACGCTATATATAAATGGTGCTTACATGAAAAAGGTAATAGCCTAGCAGAAGTGTTCCCTACTAATCTTGATGTTTTTGGATTAAAGTGGTTATTTAGGGGGCGGGGTTACATTTAAGATCAGGAGCCGAAGGGAAAACCATCTCCATGACTAAATGTCTTCCAAGAACTACACATATCTTTTATTTTTACAATGCTATGTATTTCTGGTCCCAACCTATTTATGGACACAATAGAACAGGCTGTGTTTTGGATTTGGTTCACTCTGTCCTTCCGTTAACTGGTCAGATTCCCTGTATCTCATTTTTTTTCTCCCGTTCCACTAGATTTCCTGTGCAATAAGTGCTGAGTTGCTAAAACAGTATTTTAGCAGCTCTCCTATCTCGCTAATTATGTAATGCATCCTCTTTGAAAATTCATTTGAGGACAGGTTCCACGGAGTGATGGATTTAAAATGCATCTTTGAGACATAATGGCAGGATATATGGGGCTTTTATAGGGAAGAATCTTGCAAACACATGTCCACGCTCTGAGGCAAACAAGGGGGGATTTGCAAAACCATCTGTTGGCCAAAGCCTCTGGAAAAAACACTAATATGGACTTAGGATATTATTTTCTCCACAGGTGGGAATGGCCAAGGTTGCTCTGCAAGGGGCAAACAGGCAGGATGGGGAAGTAAACAAGAATTGGGGAAATAAAAATAAAAATTGATATAACTCAGATGGGTAGGTGGTTATAGATCACACACTATGATAAGGATCCCCAGTTCTGCCTCATCCCTTTTTGGCAGTTGTGTTAATGCGGACACCCACAGAGGTTGGTCTTATAGATGAAAATCAAGCTTAGTTTTAGGCTTAAAAGTAGAACCTGCTTGTGGTAGTGTAATGTTAGTCAAATGCTGAACCAAACCTGCAAAGCTAGTTGGTAGTTTTTTGTACCCTAAAGCAGGAGAAAGTACAACAGGGTGCTTCTTCTGTAGATTAGCCTGTGTAATACAAGAAAATGCAGTGTGTACCTATTCCAGGTGTATTCTTGGACAACTTCCCAATACTTTGACTTGAGTGGCTAATACTTTGCATCATTACATGAGGGCATACTACATCAGTAATAAGAGCTAAATTATTCAATTCTTTACATTTTAATCATGTATTTTCCCCAAAACATTGAAAATGCCAACTGGGAATGCTGGAAATGTGAATGTCAACACCTGATAAAGCAACATGTATACTGTGTAAGACAGTAACTTTGAGGCAATAAATGTAGGTCAAGTAAACAAGTACTTTTCATGCAATAATCCAGTGATGGTCACTTCCATTCATTTTTCATGAATCATGGCTTATATAAGCTTGGGTTCTTTAATAAAAATACATTCTGTCTGAAATTTGGATGACAAGTCCATGACAGTGTGTGTTCTGGGATTGTGGCTTTTTTCTGGTTCCTGGTAAATTATACTTACCCCTAATCCCTCTCTGATGACCCCTCCCCCTCGAGTCATGAGTGGTTTCGTTCCAAGAAAACAAATCTTTAGGGGACAGATTGTTGCATGTTTGTTGACCTTTCAGGGTGTGGAGAAGCAAGTAGCAGGATTGGGACAGAGCTCTGAAGTGCTGTGAGGGTATAGTAGGTCAGTTTTGAGGGACAGAACGAGTTGTGCTGTCCTGCTGTCAGGCTGCAAGTCCTTATTCAACCCCTATCAGTGCACTTAGAATAAAAGCACTGCAGAGTAGTGCAGATGTGGATTTAGATCATGCACCTCTACTTGCTACAAACACGGTTTTCCAGGCTTTCCAAACGGGACTATGCCACATTCCTTCAATACATTGTTTTATATAGGACACATATGTTGTAGTTTCTCCTTGCAATTCTTTTTTTTCTAAAACCTGTATTCAGCCTGTTTTCAGTTTCTATTCAACAAACAAATTTGACATTTTTCAGTATTTCTTGTGCACAGTTTCTATTTACCATACCATTAAGTTTGCTTTTGAAATTTTTCGACGTGCCACATTTACAATTTGTTACAATCAGCAAATGAGCAGTAATTGTGTATTAAAATGTACAGTAGTGTGTTTGTGTGTTTCCATATTTGAACAAAGTTGCCTATTGTACATGACTGTATGTAAACAAAAACACACACAAAAACACACACACACACACAAAAACACACACAAAAAAAAA
>JBBPDC010000002.1:9645903-9661021 GCA_037974485.1 Hemigrammopetersius urotaenia
TTAAATGCAGAGGTTGAATTTCGTGCTGTTCACACTGTGTGCTGTGGTGTGTTCACGTATGACAAATGGTCACTTTTGCTCAATTAGGTACCAAACACATATAATGGCTTTACAGTGACATTAACAACTCAGGAAAGGGGACAGAATGGTGCCATCACAACCATCACAAAAACATAGGGCTGGGCACATTAAATCATTATTATCACATTAACACATTATTTAGTTAATGTCAACATTTACCTTATGGCATTTTAATGTGTTTTTTAAAAAATCCTTTTATTTTGAAATTTCATTGCTTTATTGTGCTCATGGGTGCGCGTAGCACGCAGCTCTACATCTCGGCTGGTTTTCACAGGGGTCAGGCATCCCATTACTTTTGCTCATATTATATGGACAAAAGTAATTGGACACCTGACCATTACACCAACAGGGACTTTAATGACACCGCATTCTGATACATAGACATTCATATGGAGTTGGTCCCTCTTTGCAGCTGCTATAATTTTTGTACCCCCATGCTCTGGACTTGTTTTTCTACAACAGACTAAATAAAAGTGAATGCCCTGGCATTTGATTACATTAATGTTGAAGTTTAGATTTAGAATAAACCTTTTAACTGCAGCTGTGTATCTGTGTTGAAGCAAATACTGCTGTTAAAAAGCTTTGCATTTGATTAAAGTGATAGCAAACCAAAGGTTATTGCACTTTTGTTCATATAGCAGTAATTATAAAATAAAAGTGCACAATGCACTACTTTTACATCATTTTAATTTTGCATATAACAATATCTTTGCCCAGTATTACAAAAAATCTAAGCAAACCACAGCTAAGGTGCAACGATGGCTGACATACTGAGGTACCCTTGAGCAAGGTGCCATCCCCACACACTGCTCCCAGGCTGCTCGCTGCTTTACTTGGTGAATGTGTTACATGCAGAGAACAATTTCATTATTGTGCTGTGGTGTGTTCACATTTGATAAAGGGACACTTTACATGTTAATAATTTTTATTATGCAGAGCTCTAATAAAGTCTTTCCAAATGAATTTTCCAGACACTTAAAACAGGCGTGGATTCAGTAACTAGAGTGTGGGTGTCACTGCAGGTTGCTCTTAGGAAGTCGTGTGACTTCCTTGAACTAGTCCAGCATTCCACGTGGGGTGAACTGGCAGAAAGCCGTGTTATCTTGGCGTATGTGTTTGGGTGACCCGACAGTGTATCCTGACCTAACTGCCTAAGCTGTGTCTACCTGTACAGTGTGACAGTCTGCATGTGAGTAACAGCCCACAGAAGGAAAACAGAGCCCACGTCTTCTGGGCCAAATCCAACTTAATCCACTGTTTAACGGCTGTTTAAACAACCCCGAACCTTAAGTGGGCTGCCTGTGCAAGTCTGAATGGGAGGCATTTACCTCATGCAAAAACAGGCACAGGGGGCCCTTAGGGGTCATCCAGAGCACCACTTAATGTGCACAAGAAAGCAACCATTATCACTCCCGCACAATGCTACAATTCTCCATCTGCGTTATCCCTTTTGGTTTACGTCAGCTGAAATGAGCTGGTGATGCCTATCTCTAGGACATGTATTGTTTCATTAAGAACTGAAGTGCAGCTGATGAACACCCATGTGCCATCTTATGACGTTTACCCCCGAGGACGGTAGTAGCTGATATCTAGTCCTGGTGCATTTATGCTCTTGTTGCTAAAATAGGTTATAGCAAGAGGGTAAGAGTGCAGGGTCTACAGTATGGTTCTAGGTGTGTGCATGTGTATGCGCAACAGCTGAATGTGACCGTCTGTTTCTCTTGTCTTTATGATTACTTTCCGTGGTAATGTGGCAGCAGGCCTGAAAAGTGGAGAATTAGAGGAGTGGCACGTCAACGCGTGGAGAAGGCAAACACGGCTGCTGGGCTGGGCTGCTAACAGGGCTTCAGGGGATAGAGTGATTTACTACATCTCTCAGCTCCATTAGAAACAGCCCCTTGGCTGTAATGAGCTTCTGACATTGAGCATGTTTGTACAGTGTTTTCTTTTATTTAAGGGGCATGACACGCTGATTGCAGAACATTAGGACTATATATTCCCTCCCCTGCCTTAACACACCCTTTCAGTTTGCGAAAAAAATAAATGTGTGTGAGAGAGGGAGGGGTAGAAGCAGGCAACTAATCAAACAAGTTTCACACATTGCCAAATGTAACACGAGAAGCACAACCACCTGAAGTAATTTTTTTAATTAACAATCTGTAAATCTGTCTCTTACCTTCACAGCTCTTGATTCCTGATCATATAATTCCTCAAACACCGTCCATACAAAATCCACAACGTCACTGACAGTTCATTGTATAGGAAGCAAACAGGTTGTGTCCCCTCTTGGTCTTGCACTGGCCTGTTCAGACAGTACTATGATTCAATGCACCCTTCAACTCCATCACACATTGGTTCCTGCAGTCTACTGGGAATGGACCAATGGCAAAGGACTTTGTCAGACTGGTTCGGGCCAGCTGCTGAGACAGCCAGAAAGCATTTGGAGCACCACAGCATCAGCCATCCAGGTCTGTTACTCAAGTCAAATCCCTCAGTCTGTACCACAGTGACCTTGCAGCCCTGACACTGCTAGGCCAGGATACAAACTCAACAAGGATTTACCAATTTACCATAATAGCTTCAAAATGCCTTCAAGGCCATGTTTGTGCAGGCCTCTGTCAGTACTAAGTCTCAACTTGCACTCCTAGTAATGACATGGAATCGAGATATGGATGCATGATTTTCCAAACAGACTTAACATGTCTGTAGATCTCCAGTCAAACAAAACTTTCAAAAATCATTCACAGCATTTCTACAGATTAACATGCAGTACAAATACAGATTGCTCAAGACCTGTTTAATTTAAGAACATTTGCAGAAGCTAGCAGAAAAACATAGAGAATATTATACAGCTGAAGAAAGCATGTACTAAGCATATATCTAATAACTAGGGTACTCCTGAATTGCCAGTACCAAGGGTTGAGTTGAGTGCAAACAAACATTTAACTTGATTCATGGCCAGAGGTCACTCCAGACAGCCAGTGACCTGATGACCGGTTCACACCTAATCCCACCTCTCGACTTAACACAGCAGATCGTGTGGTACAGGTGAATCCCATGAAAGTGTGTCACCCACATGCTGAACCAAAACAAACGAGCTTGAGCCTCGGCTCACCTGAGGTAAGCTGACGTCTCTTAAAGCAGCGTTTGTTCAGGCACAGGAAGGGCAAAGCGATCAAGAGATCACTAGTTGTCAAAGAGGGGCCTCATCAGTTAAAGTACTGATGAATGCGTGATCATGAGCAGCACACTATATACACAACAGTGTGGCTATTATTAAGCAGTTAAAGGAGCAATTCCTGAAATGACATTTGGGTTGCTGCAGGCACTCCCGTGTCAGACTTCCAGTATCACTGCACCTTTTCCAGTATCTTATCCTTGACTTAGTAAATGAACACCATATGGACACTCCAGAGAGACCTGTGGGAAACAGGAATAGAGAAAGAGGGAGGCATTAGATGACAGGTCCACTATTGTGACCATCTGCAAAAAGAAGTGACTTTGAGTAGCAGCGGAAAGAGAGGTAGCCAGGCCAGCATGAGTAGGTTGCAGCTTAGGTATTCCAACTTTAGTTCTAGAATCTTTATATCGTATGTATTGGTAATGAGTAGTTTTATAAAATAAAATAATGCAAAATAATACTGGATATGCTTTTAATATCTCTTTTACAATATTTCTTCATTCCTTAGAATTAAACTTTCTGTTTTTGTGACTGATATGTGTAAAAGGCCTCTGAAAGGATGCCCTGTTTGTTTTGCACCTCATTCAACAAGTAGCTCAATATGAGTCAGTGAGCTGCTGTGGGTAGAACAGGTTAATATATCTATTGTTACCAGTTATCTATGATTCAGAGAATGGACCTGTTGATTAAAGCATACGAGCTCACGATGTCCAAGAATTAGACAACACAGCTTATTACATTTTGTGGAATCGCCATTGCATAAGACCGTAGCTGCATGCTATTGTCTACAGAGCACTACAATGGCAGGGACAGTTTTTCTGAAAGGGACACAAGGTTGCTGTTTGTTCCTTAAATCTCATAAGGTTCACTCAGTCTTACCCTCCTGGGACAGCTAGAGGCATAAACAGATAGAAAGCAAAAGCAATGTAAACAATATAACAATAGGCAACTCTGGCCTGCACCGCGTTATTCCTCTTGGGCTGTATGAAATCAATGGCTTCAGTAGGTGTTCATGCGTGAAAGCGATACTGTCCATCCTCAAGGGAGGTAATGAACACTAGCATGACATACCTCTCCAGGGAAATCACAGTGCATTGAAATCTGAAAAATGTGGTCCGTCACAGCTCACACACATAACAAAGCCTTTATAATGCCTCTGTTACTGATATGCTTGGAGGGGGGGCTCAAAAGGGTTGTTGGGCAAATACACATTGTACTGTATATACATTGAGCACTGCTTTGTCATATACAGACCTTTTGCCCTATCGTACCATTACGGCAGAGAGAACGCAACTGGGAATGGCAAGAGCTTTGTGTTCATTTGAGTTCACCTCTTGGGGGGAAGAACAGCTGACGGCGAAGGCTGTAACTTTGTGGAAAAATACCTTAGTTTTAACTCATTATTAACAACAGGGATGACAGAGAGCAATTGAAGGATGAGACAGAGCACTGTCAACACAGCAATTGGGACCCACCACTGGCAGTCTTCCAAAAGCTCTTTTCCTGACAAATGTAGTTGTCATACTTAGTACTTCAGTACTCTGAAATACAAGCATAAATAGTAATAAAATTTGACTTGTTAAGTACTATTCAGACAGGATTAGATTTACATGAGGAGGATAGAGTCATTTTTTGTACCAGAGAACATCTGTAACATTTATGACCAATTTGCCCTACATAAAAAAATCCTAAATAAGAGTTAGGATTGACTACTTCATGTGCTTTACGCCTTCACTCCAAAACAAACTGAGAACATGTAAAAATGTAATTTTTCTGTTTGTCCAAATCCTACTAGTGTAAATACAGAGGGTTATTAGAACAGGAGCATTTTTTAAAAACATATGAATTTACATTTTAGTGCTTGGAGTGTTACACTTTTAAACACAGTTTAAAGTGAAAGTGACCATTTGTCATACGTGAACACACCACAGCACACAGTGTGAACAGCATGAAATTAACCCATTCACCAAGTGAAGCAGGGGGCAGCTACGAACACGGCGCCCGGGGAGCAGTGCGTGGGGACGGTACCTTGCTCAGGGTACCTCAGCGGTGCCTAGCGGTCTTGGGAATCGATCCCGGACTTTCTGGTCACAGGGCGAATGCCCTAACCACTAAGCTACCAGCTGCCCCAGGACATATAGGCTTGATCTAAACCACAGAGAGCTCAAGAAAATGTTCCTCTGAGTACCTCCATGCTTAAGGATTTATTTTCCCACATAACAAATAAAATTTATGTACATGTGGGTTTGAATCAGATCAATATAACCTGGCTGTTATAGTTAAACACTGGGAGCAGACAGGGCTTTGTCAGTGATTGTGCGAGCAAGGATGGAGAATTAAAGATGACAAACAGTATAAACAGACTTAAAATAAAGATGGATAAAACAGATCCGTATGCTATTGCACCACACTTGGAGTGATTGCATCAAACGCAGAGCAGAATGGAAGATTATGGATAATTGTTTATCCTTATGACACCATGATAAGTCAACCACATTAAGTATATTACTGTAACACAGATGATGTGTCCTGCCTCCGTCTGCAGTGAAAACATGTCTAGTGGGACTGCATTTCAAGTTTAATCCACTCGACTGTCTGGAACATTTCCTCCTCAACAAATCTGACTTAACGTCTAATCAAAATAAGAAAAGACTTAAATGAAATACCCATAAATAAACAAACAAGAAGACAAATACAAAACAGCTTTCCACATTAGTTTACAGTGGTCAGAGGCTGTTGTTCCTCATTGTGTGGATGATGATGTGTGCCTTTAGCAGAGGTTTTTGCTCGCTGCATTAATCCATTGTTTATGGGAGAGGGGCGGATTCAGTCACTGCCTCAGTGAAGGTTAGCTAGTGTCAGGACGGCTGTGCTCACACAGGCCGCTTGGTCTAGACTCTGGTAGCATTTTAATGGGATTACACAGATTTGCAATGATTAAACTAGTGGCCATAGTACACGTGGCACACTACATAGCTTTGGCCAACAACACAACATGTCCTGGGCTTTGGCTTTTGACACTGTAGGTCTTGGCACAGAGGCACATTTCCTGTTTATGTCAGTCTCGCTTATTTTTTCAAACAAAAGCACACATCTACTAGCTGAACAATACATTAACACAATACATCACTGTGCCACAGACTCCTGCCCATACTACCTGTTTAGAAACCCTGGTGTAGAGCGCTAAACAGTGTTAGGACATGTTGAAGCCACTGCAAAGCAATTCTGTGGGCCCAGCTGGATGAGTGAGGTTTAAGTGTTAAGTGATCCACAACGCTGAGGGGAATGGCTGCAGACAGTAGGGGGGTTTAGACAGCTCAGGCCTCGGCTCATTCTTAGATGGACCATCCGGTTTACAGACCCTTTTTATTACAAGTATGCTAAAATTCCTGGAATTCTTAGGTATTCCCCTGCTTCAGATTCCTGGACAAACATCTGGACAAGAGTTGCACCAAAGGACAAAAATCTAAGTATTCAGACGATTCATTCACAGGTGTACTGGTACAAATACAGTCATATCACAAATAAAGCATTGTACAAATAAAGTCAGAGTCATGGTGACCAATAGGGATGTGTACATTCTATGGTTCTCATTCCTAAAGGATTAACTATTGTAGGACAAACAAAAAACTGGATCTCCAAAAATGTAACTGTAAATGTAAAAAAAAAAAAGAAAATAGACAAAGTCTTGTTCATACAGTGATGATAATAAAACTACGCTTTGAAAAGCACTTCAGCTTCTTTCTTCTCCTAATCAATCACACTCTATGACACTCAAATTCAGTTGGCCCAGGTGCATAATAAACCTTTTGTGTGACTTATTGGTCAAATGCCCAAATCGCCTACAATGCATGCAGGTTAGTAACATGAGAAGACATTTGTTGGAAAGGTAGTAATTAAACATGCTGATTTGTTCAGAGCACCATTGTGACACTTTCTAAAAGTCCTTTTTGCATGTGATTCATCAACAAGAGTGGAATGCAGTTAGGAAGCAGAAATGTTAATGAGTTCACCACATGTTTACGTATGGCTAGCATTTACACAGCCCAAACATGCAAAAGTCTTTGAACATGATTTTAAGTACTTTGAACTTTCCTCAAGCACACCTGTCAAAGGAGAAATCCACTCCCCGTCCTCCAGCAGCACAGCATCAAAGCAGCCACAAAGCATGAGTGTTGTGGCAAGTAGTGGAGGGTCAACTCATTCTTCTAGCTGTAAAGCCAAGGATGATAACAAAAGTGAGAAGGGGGAACCCACTAACCTCTGACCCTGTCTTTCAGAGGTGCTCCTGAGAGAAATCAGGTCACCCTGCTGAAGCCTACGTGATCTCCTAGAGTCACTCTCAAGCCTTTGTACTTTACACTGAATGCTAAAAGCTTGAGGAAAGAATGTTAACAATCACACTAGGATCACATCTTCAAGGACAAGAAAGGACACCTGCCTGTGCCCCATGTTAAGACAATCAAGCAAAATCTACCATTTCATTTGTAAGGATTTTACACAAAGACCAGTTGTCACTTAAATATGGACACGAAGATGTGAAAGTTGGGACACCTAGTTCACATTATAAACATTAAAAAGAAACATTTGAAAAGGAAAATCACTGACCTTCCCTTGTTTCCAAGTGTTGGGTTAACTATAGATTGTGCTGGAAAATCAGAAGATGCCACAGACTTTTTTCCACTATGATGCATTTACTGTTCCTCAACAGAGCTGAAAAATATCAGGGGCGGAGAGTCATCTTTATTTTGAAAGAAAAGAGCCATGCACCAGAGGGCCTTTCCCCAGTGATACTGGCATCACGAGGAGAGTTTCCTCCCTTTACATGCAGATGGATGCATATCTTTAGCCCGGCACAGATCAAGATGAAGCCCTACCCTGGGGTTCTTGAGACTCTCCCTGGTGTTTGAGCCTGCTTGAAAAGGAGCAGATAGTATTCAAAGAGCCATGACAAGACTGTGACGCACGTAGCCACGGCCCTTTATCAGTTCATCTGAAAGCAAAACTCATCTGCTCATGTTTCCGCATCCCTGCAGCAGTGAAGAAAATGTTACATTACAAATAAGCCATCATGAGAAATGGAACAAACCAGAGTTCTTGCCAAAAGATGCCCAAAAACATTAAAAACATTCAAAGTTAACATTAAACAGGAATTTTTGACAATGTCGTGGACATTGGTTTTGGGCAGTAATTTCTACATACAAATGAACATAGATCTGGCTAGCACCTGACATGACCCCATTCTTCTTCTAAACAAGATTGCTTAAATTCATGGAGGTATCTCTTCACAAGGAGACCCCAGATGAGCACATGGTAAACTCACACAAGGTTTTCGAGAAGTTTCTACCCTAAAGCCTTTTATCAAGTAGAATGCAAATGATCAGATAAAAGAAGTTAATTCTAAACAGATCTTGCTCAGAAAACAACAGGATATGTCTACCAGCACAACCCCACCAAAGGGTATTTCTGTGGTATAGGACATGCAGCTGGTCAAACCACCTGTTAACAACCACAACACCATTGGAATGCCATTGAAAAAAGCCTTGTTTGTTCTCATTACATTTGGTAAATTTGCAAAGCTGCTGCTCTTTTCCCAAAAGGCCACTAGGAACCGGAATCAAAGACGAAAAAAAATCTTTGGGCTTTTTCCAAACCAGAGAGAGATACTGAAAACAGTAAGAATGCTAAAAAAGGAAAAGAGCAAGCTGATGTGAGCAAATTGAGGGTCTAAGTAATAGCATACTATGATCAGCCTTGTATATGATTACATGCTGCACATGGGCCCAAGTGTGCTTTGACCACGTTCTTAAACGAGAAAAGCACTTCTTACTCATTAGTTCTAAATGGTTTTGATATCAGTGGTGTTACAGACTTCTAACAAATCACTACAAAACTCATGGCAATCTAAATTATTTCTCTGTGCACCTTAAAATAGCAATGGATACAAGCTCAATTATATTCCAGTTCTCACAAAAAGGATGAGTGTCAGGCAACCTAAGGAATGCAGGGAGCCTATACTGAATCAAGAAACAAAGAAGTAAACTCCTTTAAGACCAAAGAACATCTCACAGGGAAAAAAGGAGTAGACATATAATCAGGAGCATAGCAGAAACTGTCCTACATGTTATATACCTGTCAAGCATGGACAATGGGAGGAGCAGGGGTGTCGTCATGCAATTCAATTTAAGTCATCTGAGTTTCCAAAAATACAGTGGTCAAGTTGCCTGGGGATTTTTCTTGGTGTTAGGTCTTTAACAAGGTCACACGCTCATGCTGAGCCAAGTGTGTGTGAATGTGTTTAAACACATAGTCGCCTATAAATAACTGGGAAGGGGTGTGTAAAATATGGGTGAAACACGTCATCTGGAAAAAGAATCAGTATCTCAGAAGTAATGGTTCTTTGTACATGGTTCCATGCAGGATTTGTGTGTGTGTGTGTGTGTGTGTGTGTGTGTGTGTGTGTGTGTGTGTGTGTGTGTGTGTGTGCGTGTGCAATTAGCCCTGCTAATTTCACCACATCAACTCAAAACATCAATAACACCAGTAGCCTAAATGGTAAAATGTGTTGGGACATAATTTCTTCCTAGAGATTATAATAGTGATTTTTGACTTACATTTGTAGCTTAAGTCAACCTTTAGATATCTCGTGCACACAGTACCAAGGTGGTATAATCAGTATAATACAGAATGTATATTATGTGTGAAAGGATAAAACAATATGATTGACGGCCATTATCGGGGTAAATATGGGGAAAAGACATTGACAGACTTCCACAGTCATCTCCATTGGATGAAATTATGTCATTTCCTGTGAGTCATACTAAGGTAGTAACTTTGTGGATGTTATACAGACACATAGTAACAAGACAGGGATGCAACGTTGTTGTTTTTCACAGCTGTAGATGGCAGTTTAGTAAATTAAAGCTAGTGTTAATCAGAATAAAAAGAATTTTAAAAAGGGTCCATCTTTGTGACATGAACACCTCAAACTGTGTGACATTTGCATTTAACCCATTCACCAAGTGAAGCAATGGGCAGCAGGGAACACAGCGCCCCCGGGGAGCAGTGTGTGCAGACCGTACCTCGTTCAAGGGTACCTCTAACTCAAAACTCTCTGATCGCAGGGGCAACTCCTTAACCACCAGGTCACCAGCTTTTAAAACTCATTCCATGAGAAATGCACCTTTAGACAAAGAACTAATCACTAAAACCAGTGGTCGTCAAATCAGCAATCACAGAAAATAACTGGTGACTGAATGTATTGGTTTAAAAAAAAAACATGCATTTGTTTTTTTAAAGCTCAATATCTTTAACACCTTACCTTCATAGTTTTCATAATAATTTACAACATACACAGTTTAATTAATATTTTGTTTGACTGACCCAGCAACATTTCAGCCTAATAGATAGTGCTAAACTGTATAGAGTTTACTATAAAACAATGAAATAATCAGTCTACATTAGCTTTCCTCCAGATAGTCGTAAAAAAATGTAAATTAACTTGAAATACTCTAGGGTTTTGAAAAAACTTCACAGAAAGACTTTTTTAGAAAGGCCTACAAAAGCAACTAACTGCTTCCACCTAGTGCCAGCTTCGGTAATTTGCCTCTGGGTTTCTTGAGCAGTTTTACAGTTTCAAACACCAGCAGTAAACACCATCTCTATCATTATCAGAAAAAAATAACCAAAAAAAAGAAGAATTCAAGCACAACTACACTTACGGGAAATCCAGAGGCGTTTTTCCAGGTCACCGCCCCACTTCAGAGGCCTCTGGTCTTCCTCTGAATGAGCGTCGGTTTGTCATTAGTGGGAAGGACTTTATGGTCAGGTCTCGTGCGCTGCCACAGCCCCTGTTAGCACGACATGGCAGGGTGAGGGAATAAAGTGGTTTATGAGTCACAGACGAACATGGTCTGACTGCTTTAAGTTCTCTGATAAAATCTGGGTTGCGGTTTGCAGGAATGCATGTTGGATCTCAATCTCTGATAAACTGTGCATCCAAACGTTTCTCTTTCACCCAACCATTTCTCACTGAATATTTGAATAGTAAAAACTAGCAATAAAATCAGAAGTGAGAAGACATATAGGGTCTATTCTTACTTCAGCTGATGGTGACTTTCTCCGCATCACTGCATAAGACATGTTTCCTGTTTCTTAATTGAGTCACAAAATGGAACAACATCCCCCAGTTAACCAGCGTTTTGATGTGGTGGCGTCGCTCGAAACAACACGAACTTCCCCATGTCAAACCAACCAAGTCCTAAATGACCAACAACACTTACACTACTTTCATGGAAACTTTAGCATGACAAATCACGACACTCTTTGTGATACCATCAGTCAAGGCTATAAAAAAAGATGGGGGCTCATTTAGGTTTCAAAGAAGTCTAGACACAATGGGATTCAGCGGGAAATATGCACCACCCTGCCCTAAACTCAACATGCAACGAAAGACTGATTCCCATAAAAAAGAAAGCAAAAGGAATCATTTCTGGATTTATGTTTCTTAAGCAGTTGTGTAAAGACATAAAGAGTACCATGGGCATAAAATGTATAAAATAATGTACTCTAATTTTGTCTGGTGATATTTGATTCACATTTTAATAGGACTATTAAGAAACATTACTGTGATATGGGCCTAACTCATCTCAGTGCTATGTATGGTCTCAAAACCTAGGAAAAATCTCAAACTGCCAGTTCCAAATGACTGAGAGGAGAACAAGGGCAGTTATCACCCTATAGAAAGTGAAGGCTAGATAACCTACTAAAAAATACCTGAATCCTGCTGCAGGTCATCCAAATGAACCTTAGCTAAGCCCCAACAAGCCCGACTTTTGTTACACCTAACATGCTTTCAAGCATGGCATGACAGCTATGGGTTGTGAAAGGCAAGCATACGCAATTTACATTACCCTGTGAGAAGAAAAACACAGAAAACACAACCTTTCTAAACTAAAGAAAAATCAGACACTAACTTTGCAGGCTACAGTGAAAAGGTGAGCAGCCTAATCTAATGTATATGGATGGAAGTAAATAAGCAGATGCTATATTCACATGACTTTTATAGTGTTATTATAGTGTTTACACTGGCTACCCTGTCTATACTGGTACTACTGTTTGCACAGTCCTCTAATACACTGCATCATTATTTCAATTGTTGCACATTTTATTTTACTTACTTTTATATACAATGTACACACACTCAGGACAGGTTCAGTGTCATTCTTATCTTATTCTGTACTTCTTTATTTGCACTGTTTTGTTTGTTGCACAATGTCTTATGTCTGTTGCACTGTGTGTACACTATGGAACCTGAGCTTCGCCATTTTGCCTATTAGACTCTGGGTTGGAGATTCACAAAATGCTATGAAATTATCTCCTGACAGAATGTAGGTATTTTGTTTCTACCTCACATTCATTTTAATAAACTGTATGGTTTAGTGATGCATTAGACAATGTTAAAAACAAGGTGGCAAAACAAGCTAAACAAGTCATACTACCACTTAGCCATGTGCCCTGCACAGCTTGAAGCTGTACATTCTCAGTTTGAGTTTGTAAAGAGGTTTTCTCTACTGTTTCACTGAGATACTACAACTACAACAGCTTCCACTCTTCATTCTAGAAAACCACTTATGATGTCAGTCACTGATGTTGGACGAGAAGGCCTGGCCCGCAATCTCCGTTCATCCCAAAGGTGTTGGATGGGGCTGAGGCTAGGGCTCTGTTTGGCCAGTCAAGTTTTTCTACACCAAACTTCTCCAACCATGTCTTTATGGATCTCGTTTTGTGCACTGGGGCAGAGTCATGCTGGAATAAAAAAGGTTCTGTCTCCACAAAGTTGGAAGCAACTGAAATGCTGAAAAGCAGTGTCACTTCTTCTGGTTTGATGAAACACGAGGGGGTGCTCCTGAGCAAATCCGAAATGGGTTCATTCTGAACTTTTACACAAAATTGCTTTTTCTAAATAGTTAATCATTTTGCACAGACAAACGCCCTTGCTTTCTCAGCAACGCAGCACATGGTAGCAGTGTGTGGAGACAGTAGCCTAGTGGTTAGGGCATTCGCCCTGTGATCAGTAAGTCCAGGTTCGATTCCCAAGACCGCTAGGCACCTCTGAGGTACCCTGAGCAAGGTACCGTCCCCACACACTGCTCCCCGGGCGCCGTGTTCATGGCTGCCCCCTGTTTCACTTGATGAATGGGTTAAATGCAGGGGGTGAATTTCGTGCTATTCACATTGTGCGCAGTGGTGTGTTCACGAATGATCACTTTCAG
Source organism: Hemigrammopetersius urotaenia (assembly GCA_037974485.1). Taxonomy (NCBI): domain Eukaryota; kingdom Metazoa; phylum Chordata; class Actinopteri; order Characiformes; family Alestidae; genus Hemigrammopetersius; species Hemigrammopetersius urotaenia. The sequence goes on from JBBPDC010000002.1 coordinate 9,659,440, forward strand.
TACTTTACTCAAGGGTACCTCAGTGGTGCTGCTAGCAGTCCTGGGATTCAAACCCAAGACCTTTCAATTGCAGGGGCAACGCATTAACCACCAGGCACCTGCCGTGTCAGCTGTTATTCTACTGACTTTTCAGTGAAGACACGTGGCTTTAAGGTTTGAAAACCTTCTTGGTTGTCTGGATGAATCATTCTGCCAGACCCTGTTCACAAATATTTATTTTCCAGTTTGTTGTTTGTATTTCAGAGCATTTTTGAAAGTTGACTGCATACTTGCCGACTGCACTGACCTGAGCCTGAGAAGAACAAAGTTGCGAACATCCCTTCTGTTCATTCTGCTTTTTACTCTCTACTGAAGACCTGTATGCTTGTGAATGGCAGAAAATATGTTGATCATTTATTGTCTTGTCAGTATGTCTGTAGTGTTTGTCAGCTTAATTACCTTTGTGTCACTTTTAATAAATCTGTGTGACTAATAACCTCAGGCTACAACTAATTTGTGTGCGTGTGTGTGTGTGTGTGTGTGTGTGTGTGACTGAGTCATTCAGTCTCCAAGATGTAAACAGTCATTCAGTAGTTTGATGAGGGTTTGGGTCATTGTAGGGAATTTACATTTAGATTTTGTTTTCACGGCGGTGATGAAAAGAATCAGGGGTGGCATAAAGTCAGCAGTTCAAATTAAACTGTTTTTTTACAAAAGCATGCAAAAAACTTGTGGAAAGCCTCCCAAGAAGACTGGAAGCTGTTATAGCTGCGAAGAGAGCAACAAATCCTTTTTAAAAGTCTATGTATTTGAATGCTTACTAGTTTTTGTCTATATAGTGAATGTCCCTCTGGCTTTTTAAAGGCATATTTACACTAAAAATACATCTTAAAACAAGCATATAGCAGCATATTGTTCACCATTACATTTAAATGGCTTTCTGTGGCGTAACTTTTAGAGAAAAATTTAATTAAAACTCTGATTCCCATTTGTTTTACACCAAACCACTCTAAACAGTAATTTACATGTTGATTACATGTTGACCATTAAATCAAACTGAAAGTTTAAAAAATGAATGTAGTCATCTACATATAAGATAAGATAAACTTTTATTAGTCCCTCAAGTGGGAAATTTGCTTTGTCACAACAAAAAGTGACAGAGCAAATTACAAAAATTAAAACAACAATAGAATGGAATAAAATACTATACCAACAGTACAGTATAAATTGTACACTATCCAGTCTAGAAATATACAATATGGACATGTTTATTGTAAAATATATACATTTATGTATATGTAAACTATATGTAAACTAATGTATGTGTAGACTTAGGCAAGTATGAATGTACACAATAAGCACGTGTATGTATATATACAGAGTAGATATATAAGTGAATACACACACACACACACACACAGGTACACAATAGAGTGACAGGCATTGACAATACCAGTAGAAAAACTGTACATTTAAAGTTAGTGGTAAAAAATGTTGTATTGCACATAAGAGAAACTACCATGGTGTTTTGGATGTGTGTGTGTGTGTGTGTGTGTGTGTGTGTGTGTGTGTGTGTGTGTGTGTGTGTGTGTGTGTGTGTGTG
>JBBPDC010000002.1:9672926-9689997 GCA_037974485.1 Hemigrammopetersius urotaenia
AAAACAAAGGTGGCCATGGTCTAACTAATATGACCTTAGTTTGAGCTATTCTGGAGACCATATTTTTTATTATTTTGATAAGGTCACAAGTTTTTCTGAGAATTTTTTGGTACTTTTTGTAGTATCAAATTTTAGGTTTTTGTTTTGGCATGCACTAGTTGTGAACTGTTAATCCTGATTTCTGTACCATTACATTGGCCTATTAAAACAAAAACAAATAAACCTAAAGTAAGTGACAGTTGACTGTTTAGCTCAAAACGTTGCATAATTATGCAAAATTTTGCTGCTGCAGCAGCAGCATTCAAGCTCATGATGAGTGCACGTACTTGGCTGGTGTTCTTTACAGCATAAAACTACAGCACAAATTGGCCAAAATGAAGATAGTAAAGTGACTGATTGATAGATTGCAAGCTACGTAATAGCTGCATACAGTGAACAATCAAAGGACAATTAAATTGTTTATTACAACTATTTACTTGCCACGTAATCATCTGTTAACATTTCATGATTGTGACAGGCCTCCTGATCTCACGATCTTGACCAAGTCTTATCATGCCTCCCTGTTTTTGTCACACTGCCCAAACCCACACTGTAGGACAAAATAACAGTTACTGTACAACTTGGATGGAAATAAATAAAGAGACTTGAGCTTTGAGGAGTCATTGTACAGTACATGTATGTTCAGCATATGCACTGAATGTAAATAGCATTATTTAGTGGGCATGAGCTCAGTTTAAACTTGACACTTCTTTGTTCAAGACAAGACCTTGAAGCTCTGAGCTAAATAGAGCTGCTGAAGTACATTTGCGTCTCCAAGTGAACTGGCGGAACTTAAATCATCTGAAGTTTTATGTCCCTCACAAGCTTTCAGTGCTCCTTCCTAATGTTGAGTTCGACTGGAGATGAGGCCAGGGCAGTGGGCCAACCGAGAGATATGAAGACTGCTAACTGCTTACATTTATTTATCCTCTCAAAAGGTGCTCTTTGAGTTCCAGCTCCAAAGCGCTGGCCTTTGGGGCTAAGGACAATCCTTGCATTTTAGCGACTGGTGGAGACCTCTGCAGACATCTGCTTCATTCTCTCATTAGAGTCTGGGGTTAATTAAGACCACATCACATCCGGTTTTTTGAGTGTGGATAGGATCCTTCATGCTTTTCTTCCCCGACTCATGCACAGCTACTAGGGCATTGTTAAACACTGACATTGTTCACTCCAGGCCCATCATCAAAGAAACCAATGAAACCACACACTCATCTGTGTAAGAAATGGCCTCAATAAGACTTTAATAAGCCCCTAAAAAGTGCATGGCAGTAATAAGCACTGGGCCCCGCGTTTGATTGATTGACCTCATTAGTCATTTGGAAACTATGCCAAAGCTAAGAAAATACGCCTACTTACAGGCCCGGTTTAGAGAAAGTGACAGAAATAGGCTTTATGTTGACTAAAATATAAGTTCCTTAATATGTCATGTTGAAGATAACCTCATAGAAGATAACGAGAAAGAAGGTGTGCTTTTCTTATTGTGGGTGATTAATATATCCTGCTGAATTATGCGGTAAGAAAAGAAGAAGTTAAAAATGGTTGTTTCTTACTATTCACAAAGGGGCATGATACACTGGCTGTAAAAATTCATTTTCACAATTTAGTATGAGATGAACTGGAACAAACTCGTTTTCAGAGTATAATAAATGGGTAAAACAACAAAATGAGCTTTTCCTTTTGTTCCCTCTATTTGCTTTGACCTGCAGTTTACTTTCTTTTGTGCTCCGGCCTCCTACGCTGAAATGAAAAAAAGAAGTCAGCAGATGAAATCACAGATACTGTTTATACAAACTTATATATGATTTGTTGGAGCTGGGCATTGACTACATCCACAGAGCACTGTTAGCATTTCCCAAACCACACATCCACCTGTGATTCATCGAAGCCACCAGGCAGAGAGTGCGGAGGATGGACTCAAATTTATTTCATGGCTCGACCAAGAGTAAACATTACGTGTTACCAAAATTATACATCTTTTTGAGCAATAGAGCCCATGTAGGGACAGCTGGTGGTTCTACGATGTGTAGCTCAGCGGAGCATCGTAAGACCATGAGAACAGTCGTCCTTGTGATTAATCATTGCTAGACCACCTTTAGAATGAGCTAATGCATGGAGAAGATGGCTCCTACTCAACTTCTGACTCATCGAGAAGACTATGAGATGGCTGGAGGCACTGTGAATGCTTAACACCATGGATTACCACACACATATATCCGTGGTCTTGAGCGTTTGCAGTGCCTCCAGCCATCTCATACTTTGCCAGCTTTTGAATCAAAATACTGTGAAGTATCACATGCTGTGCCTCTCTGATGACTTTTATATACCAGTTAATTAATACCTGAAGTGTAAATGTAACCAGATGATGCACTGTTACATCGGGGACAGCCCCATGAGAGCAGGCGGTAGTGAAAGTATCATCATAGCGGTCATGGTGTCATCTTCGTGCCATTCATACTCTTCGCTGACACCGCCTCAAACAATGGGACACTGTTCCAAGTGTTTGTTGTTTTGGCGCTAATCTGATTCAGAAGTCTATTCTAAAATGTAAGCAGCACAGTGTAGACTCCGTTAGGGTAGTCTTCTGTCTGTGCTTCCAAGACTGGATTATTGAAAGTGCAGAGGCCAACGCAAGTGAGCTGTGATTTATCGCGTGACCTCCCGTAGCTCCAGACAGGGCTTGCCAGGAACAGAGTGGGTGGACGGATCTCCCTGTTATGCTTCATAGGAAGAGCGGGACCATTGGAGGTTAGCTGCTGAACCCCTGCCAGGCCACAGACTCCTCTCCAGCCGGGCTGGAAGACGAGCAAGGACATGTTGAGCGAGGGGAAGCCATGTGGTAGTCTTTAGCAATCGGCCCGCCCCGCTCTCTGACACACACGTCCACTCCCGCTTGTTGGCCTCTAGCTGAACGCTGTGCTGGGCGCTGGCCAGGCCGAGGCTGCTCACGGAGGAATTCACTCATTATGCGTGGACAGATTAGGATCATCTGCGTTCTTGTCATCATCTTCCTAAACCATAGCGTGACTTAGATGTATGGCTGTGCACTGCGTAGGTTACGAGAATGCACTTCTCAGGATAAGTAAAGCGGTCACAATCTGGATTAGGAGAAATGTCACATGTAGAGTGCTGGTTTAGAAATTAGTGAGTTAGAAATAGTACAGTGACTTAAAATAGTCAAATAAATCACAACCTTGTCTAGGAGTAGTTAAAGAGTAGTTTCCATGTCCAAGAAGGACCCCTTCTAGTCCAGTCCTGGTGCCTATGAGGAACTCAGGGTCATACAGGGTCCCAGTTCTTATTTTGGTATTCATGAGCTCCCTATGTATTACTGCACCATTTGGCTTCCATTGGTGTGATTTCAGCAGTGGGAAAGACCACAGTAGATGGGTTTGTTTACTGCCTGACCAATTTGATGGAAGAGAAGATATTGAGGTTAAAATGCCTTTGATCATTAGACATTCTAATATACCAACAGTAGGATTGATAGCATAATTCAATAGGTATGCTAGATCCTGTATGTCACACATGTTTGTCCCAAATGCGAGCTTGTAAATCTAGCGCTCTGAAAAATTCTTGCCATATCTGTCCTTGTGCTGTTTGGTGCTACATACACCTACAGTTGTAAGTCACTCTGGATAAGAGTGTCAGCTATGTAGATATAAACGCTCCTTCTTGCAGCAGAATAAGCCACCATCCTAGAGCAGTTGGTTTGTAGGTGACCAGATCAGAGGTGTTGGGGTGTCAAGCAGCTGGTATTGTTCCCCCTGCTGCCCTGACACACACACACACACACACACACACATACACACATACTCAGCATCAGACAGCACAGGCCCTCTTTTCCTCCCCACAGCCAACACACTGCTGACTCACAGCTCAGACAACAAACCGGGACACAGATGGATGTCTCACACTGAGCGGTAAAATATGCTCACCCACTGCGATAGTGCAGAGAAATCTTCAGAGTGACTCTATAGTCACAGGAATCTGACATTAAACATGGCTAATTGCTGAGTGACAGAAATCAAGAATGCGCTTAATCTCAAATAATTTCATTTAAAAGCAGTGAAACTTTATAATTTACTCCTGTTTTGTGGATATTTTTTTACTTACACACTTCATCCCACAAGGGTGCATTACTTCACCATTTCAGACAGGGTAAACAGTGTACAATGTGTGGTTTCTGAGTTTCCCACAATGATTCTCTCTGTCTCTTGATGATAATTGATAGACTAACTACTACATTGTCTTCCTGGAGCTTATTGTGTTGTCAGGATCCGGGACAAAATCTCTGCAGTGGGTGCAGTGAGTCATGCTCAGAAAGACAAAAAAGAAATGTAGGTAATATTCCATTCATTTTCAGACATATAAAAAAGATAGTTACTGTACATGTTTTGGGTTCTAACAGTTCCCGTTAACCCTGATACTATAATCCTGACTGTGTGTTAGTTTGAGGTTGAGATTCCCAGCGTAAAATCTCGTTCCTGCCTTACTTTTTGTGCCATATTCAATTTACTGCACTACACCACATGCATTCAAAATGTTACACAATGACCATGGATGCCTACTCAAACGTGTAATTAACATTTTAATAAAGGAAGTATCGCTCTGTTGTTGGTTCAGGGTGAGCGGACTGACAGCTGAGGCTGTGACGAGGGAGTGCTAACAACACGGCTCAGTTTTAGCGACCCGAGCAAATGGTGTTGAGAGGAAAGAAATTCTTTCATGAGCTCTGTGATGTGAGAAGCAACAGCTGTGGCTTTAGAACTCTCGTAGTATGTCGTCTAAGTAAGCCTTACCTTGTTTCGAAACCCCATTTACTGTAAACACAAACCTTGTAATGATTTTGTTAGCACCTCAAATGCACAGAGCTCCATTTCTCATGCAGCCGAAGCGTTTGACTTCTGAGAGGGATTCCTCCTCATGCTTATGTGTAGGTTGCGAAGTCAACATCTGTTTTAGATTGGATGTGGACAAAGAGATCAAGCACAGGATATTACATTTACTGAAGGCTTGATGGGGGGAAGGGAGGTCTCATCCCTAATACTTTGGCTGTCTTTTTGACGTTTTTCTTGGAGGTCAGTGATGTTACTGACGCAAGCCAAGCGCCAACTCATCAAAGCACGCTTGTGTGGAAGGCACTTGGGCATGTTCTGGTAGTGTTTAGCACATCTGGCTTCAATAGCCATTCATATCTACCTCAGTCTGGCCCAGTTTGATTCACTTGGGGAAGATTTTTTCTCTCTCTGTCTCTTTTTGGAATCCCAGGTAGCAAATATGCTAACTCTGTCACGAAAAGACACCTGCACCTTTTACGTGTTTGCATTTGACAGGAATCCAATGGAAGCACCAAAAAGATAGAAACTACATTAATATTGCCATTGGCCAGCCAAGCTGAAATGGAATGGAAAATAAAAGCTAAATTGAAATCTCTGATTTCACAGTACATTTAGTATGTCTCCTCGAGGACAAGGCCTGAGTGTGTGTTCTGGAATGCCATGAAATATAGTTTCCCTACACTATTATTTTGACATAAGCGCAAGGCGGTGTTATACTGCTGCATGACCTCAAGGGAAAATGCTGGTCAGTAAAAAGTGAATTAAATTAAAGGTTTCCACAGCACTCTTACTGAAAAGAGGAAGACCATATTGGTGGATCAACCACAGTGGTCAGGGTTGACCTAAAAAAACATCTGTGTTTTTGTCTCAATTTGGTTGTTTTTTTTCTCCTTTTTGCGAAGAGAATGAATGAGTTGTGCACTTGTAGATGGACTCATGCGTCTCAATAGTGTTCGCACCTGGAGTAGTGACAAATTCTGGACAATGTGTTTGTGCAGTTGGAAAGGGTAACTAACACTGAGCAATCGATATCGATATACAATAGTAAATGTATATCGTTGATTCATTGGGCCATTCCATATGATTCAACTCCAAACAAGAATTGTCTTTGTCTGAGGATGACTTAGAGACAGGAAACTTCACTTACCATGACCTGCTTTTAGGGTCATTGAGTATGACAGTGGGCCTCTATCTCCAGTGGCCTCCGTGCCAAAGATATGGAACAAGGAAGCACTGCGAAACTGAACATTTCAAATTAATAGTTTTCTTTGGTGTGTGTTTGCATTCCACAAAGAACTGGTGAAAGAGTTGAGCAGCTGGAATGTAATGAGGCTCCAAGGCAAACATGCATATTGCGTCCTTCGGTGAAATTGACTTGTCAAAAAAATCATTTGGACTCTTATTTTAAATCCCTGTCATATAGCAGTTTGTCCTGCTATGTTTAGTATTATAGCAGCCCAGATACGTTCGTACTCCGCTGCCTTGCCAACAGTTCTAGTGCCAGTAGTTTCAGTACTATTTGCTCCAAGTGATGGAATTCAGTAAGGACTTTTTTTAGCCGTGCGCTTGCCTGAACTGCTTGTTCCGCAGGGTCAGGGAGGTTGCACTTTGTATTCCTGGGTTTGCCCATTCTCAACTAGGCCTGTAAGTTTAAGGGTCCCCTGCACACCTGTTACTTCCTTTCAAAGTGATTACAGCCACAAAAGGAAATGGTCAAAGCTGTCCGTCACGCATTCATTTCCCCAAATCTCATTCAGTGTGAACTTCTTTGAAAGAGAAAAAAAAATGTTGACACTGTGAGATCCCATATAATTACTGTTTTTTTTTCACTGGAATCACCAGTCATTCTCATTACTTAAAGTGAAAACGGAAATGCTTTGAAACCAACAAGCAAGAAGATAACGAAGGGTTTGTTGAGTAAATTGCCAGTCCTTCCTTTCTGAAACTAGCAGCAAAAATGGAGAGAAAGTATCAAAGGTTTCTGTGCTGCTTTAAGTAATTTTTTTTTCTTACTAAATAAAAATTTGGCACCTGTAAGTCATGAGATTAAATGTAGCTGGCCTAAAAGATAGTTGTGGTCTAACTGAACGAGCTCAGCAGCAGAAGGAGAATGAGAGCAGGGGGCTTCTTAGGAGGATTAGCCCTCCACCCTGCAGGGTCTCATAGACCCCAGTCACGTGGACTTGGGGTTCTGATCCTTTTCACACGCTGCACTTGTCAGAGCAACCATCTAGAATGAAAGAGGCGCTCTCTTGTCGTTTTTCCACACTCACCGCCACCTGTCCACTCGGTTCCTGACACCTGTACAGTTCCATCAGCTCTCAGTAGCCTTGTCAAAGGGTCAGTCTCTGCCTGGTGCTCCGGACCATGATGGAGAAGGGTGCATGTGTTGTAGACAGAACCTGAGTGGGAGAAGTACTAACACCTTGTTTTGTTTAACATATTTGCTATGTTTGTCTTCTAAAGCGGGCTGTATTGCAGTCGTTCCTTCTTTCTGGTGCCAGTTTTAGCATGGTGGAATTTGGACACAGTCTTCAAAGATTAATCTGTGCCTTGCCTAATGATTTTGCTAATGACATGGAACAAGAACAACCTTGCACAGTGAGGGCCCAGGTTACTTGGGGGGCAGTTCCTTAGGAGGGCGGTTTACAAATGTACATAATGTTATAACTGGCCACGAGTCATTTGGTGACAACAGAAAGATCACAAGTCACACACAGCTCGAGTGCTACATTGTCAGGGGTTATAAAGGAGCCTTTTGAAGTCAAAGTTGTTTAGTAGCATCTCCAAAGAAAAGTCAAAAAGAGGCGTCAATGAGACAGGACGGCAAATGGACTTTCTTGGCTTACAAGAAGTGAAACAGATGCCGTCCAAGCCCAACAGCCCACCTCTAATCGGCTTACCTTGGCAATGAAATCTGCCACTGGCAGCCCTGAGAGGTGATGAATATGGTCTATGTTCGTCTTACAGGATGCTGACCATAAGGAAAATGATATTTGGATTTGGCATGGTTAAATAGCAATGCTCATGCATTGCTTGTAGACCACTAACATGCTGGTTTCAACATGACTCCAAGCTTATTCCTAGTCACAATTATAGATTTGGGCTAATTATGAATAAAGCAAAGCTGTATTTGCTATTAACTGTTCAAAAGAATTTAAACAGAATTTACCACGGATTGAAAGCCTGAAACCCTTTTCAGTACGTTGAATGAAAACCATTTCCTTGGCTAACAACACTGACTCAGTTGGAAATTATTTTAAAGAACGTAAGTGTTAATTCCCTTTTGCTTGCCTTTAAGCATAAACACATTTAAACTGGTGCGTTCAAGTTCTCCTATAAATGAGAGCAGCTACTCTCATGTGCCATCCAATTTGGACCCCTGTGCATCCAGACTTGCCAACAGGTGTAATGTCTTTGCACTTTCATGTGTGATTTCATATTAGCCTCACCATCCACAGTAAACCCAGCCATGTTCGCTTGCACTCGTTATCGGCAGCCATCCAGCCCTTTTGGGCTTTCATATAACTTAACATTTGCTTTTCTCATCTTGTAACCTTGAGGATCAAAACCGCATACTTAAGGCTGTATTTTGTCCAGTTCTCATAAAATTGAGAATAGCTTTTGAACATGTGTTATGTGCATTATGTTTTTGTTTATTTATGCAATTATGAGGCCAGATTGATTGCGTCAGCATGAGGGGAGTTTAGCTAATTAAACCACTGGCAACATCTGTTCTTCAGCCACTCTCAACCATCTTGTTCATCAGCTAAAAAGCAAACATTGTGGACGGCCTCAATCAGTGCCTGAAAGGCCTCAAAGAGGGACTTCTTTTCAGCCCCTGACCGGCACTTGTTTGCACTGCACCAAGGATAATCTTGTATGTTCCACGAAGTTAAACAAGCGGCACGCTGCCAAATCATCTGCTCTCAGTGCAGCATTCGAGTGTACGGAGAGGAAGCTCTTTGTATTATCCCTTTTGCAAGCGCCGCACTACATCCACAGCGTTTAAGCTTTACTTTCATTTACACAAGATTCCTTATACCTTCTAAACCTGTAGGCTGAACGAGGGGGAGTAAAGGAGGGGTATGATGGTGAAGCCCACTTCACTAAAGCATGTACAGTGATTGTTGTTGAAGTGACGTCTTCTCATGAGTTTATAAACTCTTTTTGCATATAGACACTGACACCGTTAACTCTCCTTTCATCCTCAGACTCTCGACGGATCCTGTCATGGAGACCACAACCCCAGCGGCCCCTGAGAAGAAGGAGTGCAAGGGCTCAGGCCTGGATGTTAGCAGCTTCTCTGACCTGCCCAAGAAGCCCTCACCAACCGCAGTGACACGAGGTGTGTGAAAACTTATTTAAAAAAAACATCCCCTTCGCCAGAGACCCTTAACTAGTCTCTATCAATATTAAGTGAGGGGCCTGTCCTAAATCATATGCCTAGGATGATGTTCACCTTCAGGTGAGTGAGTCCCCCACATGAAATACTAAAGAGGAGATGATCAAATGCTTTAGAGGTGACCTCAAGGACAGCGATGAATTTTAATGCAACCAGCCCTACAGAGCTTATATGTAAAACAGTCCATAAATCTCATAAAAAGGACAGTGGAAGGCTTTCATGGAATTTTTAACAGTTGTACAGTGGAGGAACCCGTTTTAATTTAGTAGTCGGGAGGATGCAGATTCGTGCTGACAGACGTTCCGAAAGGTTCGTTCATTTAGCACTTGTTGACTTGATGGTGCAAAGACAGAATAAAGCAAAGGCGAGAAAGGCAGCACATGTTTAAAAGATGTCAGTGAATGCGTGATGAAAACCCAGACTAACGAGGTTGAAAGACCTTGTTCTTACCTCCAGAGTATAAATGTTATGAATTACTTAAAGCGGCTGGTGGAGCAGTGGTCCGCGCTGTCCGTCAGAGTCCTCTGACAAACATGAGGATGGTGAAAGACCTTTGAAATGCTAATGGTCTTTTGATATTGTGGCATTTTACTGTTTAATGAAGGGCTTGGTGGCCTGCCATAAGAAGGCAATGATCATTAATTGTTTAAAGAAGCTGGTGAAAATAGGGCATTGGTTTGCACACTCTCGAAAGTCAACAAAGACATACATAAATATTTTCTGATGCTTATTCTGTCTGCTTTCTGGGTTTGAGCTGGACAACATTTTAATTAGAATGACCTTAAACAAATAAACTGCTCAAGAAATGTTTGGACCAAAAGTACTAATTAAAGATGATTAAAGTGATTAAAGAGACATATTATTATTATAATATTATTATTATTTTTTGAAACACTCTAAGGTTAAAGGATCCAAAGTATTAATGTTCCATGGCCATCGGAGGCTGCGAACTCTCTTTGCTGATCTTGCTCCACAGAGAGATATGGCCAAAGAGTAGCACTACAGCATATTACTGTATAATGGATGAGGTTGATGACCTGCTAGAGAATCTAAATAAAATGATTGATAACTTTGTAAAAAAAAATAGGGTACACATGGTCATACATGTTCTCTTGTTGTTGTTTTTTGGCCCAGTTTTTTGTGGCTGAGTAATCAATTGTAAGGCTATAAACATAAGACTGAAATTGATAAAAGATTGCAAAAGGAAAGTTTAGAAAAATGTTTGTTTCACAAAGTATGCTAAATCAGAATAGCGTGAGCATAATATCAATAATATTTTTTTCCCAGAGTACATTGTCAAGGCAAAACCACGTGTAAACATTTAAAAAGGGACAAAACAGGACTACAACTATTGATTACAGTAATCCCTCACTTACTGGGGTTACGTTCCAAGAGCACCCGCATATAGTGAAAAACCTCATTGTTGTGTTTTGGCAAAATAAAATGCCTAGTTTTATAGTGTAAACCCTAAATATGCTCCCAGAACACTTTAATGTCATTTTAAACTCAGTTTAATGCATCACCTTTAAAGAAAATGTAAGGGTAAACCTGTGTTCGAATTTAAATTCCCCATCGAGATATACAACAAAAGTATTGGGACACCACGGCGAGGTGAATGGATCCCCTTGTGTGAAAAAATCCAGAAAAAATGTATTTATTGCCACTAAAAAGTAAAATAAGGCAGAGGATATTTGCAGTTTCTACGTTATTGTGAGGATTTCCACGTAAAACGATGAGTTTGATTCTCAGAAAAAAATCTGTGTGTGAATCCTCGACTCCTGATCCACGTAAACCTGGGGGATTGCTTTATTACAGAGAAATAAATGTTCTTATTTAGGTTAAATGAATTTAATGCAGACATTTATTGCAGTAGTCCAGTTTGTTTGGCTTCCATGCTTTAAAGGTGAAGGTGGAAACTGTGCAGTGTTCTCTCCATTTTACCTAATCATGCTTTTACAGTATTTCTACATACGGACCAGCTGTTCTGGGATGCAGCGTGGACATGTGAAATACGCTTTTTATGCCTACCCGAAGTATTCCATGATGAAGAAATCTTTCCTTCTGTTTACTTTTGCATCATTATGTTTGGCTCAGACTGAATCTTCACACCTTTTCACACTGAGCAGAGCTTTACCTTGGACTGAAAGCTGCTGGTTAGACGGTTAAGAGTTGGGCCACGTGCCTTGTTAATGAAATGAGTGTCTATACTTCTACTTGCAACCCACAGCTGCGCAGCCTTGCACATGCTTGTAGCGGGACGAGTGTCCATCTGCAGGATTTATAAGGCTCTTTGACCAGTTGCTGTTCTCAACTTAAGCCAACATGTGCTTGAAGCAGGTACAAAGTGCAAAGTTGTAAGGTTTGTAAATGGTGTCCGTTTCAGAGGAATTTCTTTGGAGGATTTTTTTATTGAACCACATGCCTTGACACCAGCTCAAGCCTTACTGAGCAATGAGCCCTCAGTGTAATGTTCCTTTGTATGGTCATTATTGTGGATATAGAAAAGGTTTTGATGGAGAGTGGTGAAATGGAGAATGTGACTGATTTTTAACAGCAATAGGAAAAAAATGTCCGACCAAGACTGAGCATGCGGTATAGTTTTGGTCATGGGGCATGTTCTGCTCCAGCACTTTGAGTGAGTAGTTAGGACACTTTCTTTATCTCTTCTGGGTAGGTCTCTGTGGAGACGTTGAATGTCGGAGAGAGAAGGCAAGGGTGGGGGGTGTTCTGCTCAGCCATGCAGCAGGCAGCCCTGGGGAGTGGGGGGTGCGCTAGGGGTCAAGCCACTGGCAGAGAAAAATGTGGCTTAAAAAAGCTGCTCCGTCCATAGCCCACTCTAAAGGGACAGCCACTAATCTTCCTGAGAAAGGGATTTATGTTCTGTTTTTTTCCCCTCTTCCCGCTTTCTTTCTCTAAATGAGGCCCTTCCGCCACTGTGGTTTCTTGGCCCCTGTGAAAAGCAATCAGAGAATGGGGATCTTTCACAGGTAAGCCTCGGCGGCCTAAATCCATATCGGCTCCTCCTCCTTGATTAAAACGCGCACACATCCGATTTTTAAAGACCAATAAGATAAGACACAAGAACTACTTGGTAGTCAAGTGCCCTTATTTGTCCCAATTGAAATTTTGTGTCAATAAACAAATAGCCTTTGAATGCAGTCCCGCTGTCCTGAGGAAGACAAAACAAGTAAAAGTTGTTTTGTCTTGGTATTGACTTTTAAGGGCCAGAAAAACAAACTAAATACAGTTACTAGTGTGTATCGACACTGCATCTCCCAGTGGCCGATACCTGAGAGGTCTCAGGGACACAGATTACAGGAAGGCCTATTGACTCAGTCCGGTTTTCTCTTCCTTTTACCAGCACAGCTGTCTGGGAGCGACTTCTTTCTTTAAAAAAGACACTGATATATTTTCAGGCGGGAAATGTTATTATTTAAGGGCTGTATGTGTCTGATAAAATGTAAAATGACCCAAGAATATGTATAACTTATTTACAGATTAAAAAAAGGCACTAGAACCCATGCTTGCAGTAAAAACTTTGTGATAGCTATGAAACTAAGTGCATGGTGTTGCAAAGATGAACTTGTGTTGCAAAAGTGCCCAGAGTAGTACTTGTGCCCTGAAATCTCTATGCATTCTAACTTTGAATCAGTTATATCCATGTGGAAACTACTTCTTTCACCAGCGGCGGCCCAATGAATAACTAGGCTAAGGGGATTTATGAAGAGATTTATTCATGTGGCTTTTATAAACAGTTAACATGATGGCTTTCCAAGACCCCGTCACCCCCCACCTCATCCCTCCCCTCCATCTTAAATTTCACTTGGGGGACTGGCCAGCCCTAAAGGGGATTTAAAGATTAGATATGGTAAGTGAAAGCAAGGGGATGTCTTGATTTTTTTTTTTTTTTTTTACCATTTGTCTTCGAAGTCATGACAATTTTAGCAAAAGGCTAGAAAAGTTGAACTGGTTTTCTTTAGCCGTTCAAGAAAGTTATAGAAGTCATAGAAGTCATGTCCTAGATACAGAATGAGGCTGGCTAGAAGAAGTCCAGCACATTTTCCCTCAGAGTTAGCTTGAATTAAACCGCATGGGTTTTAGGGTTTTTTTTTCCTTCAACATTTTGATGTTGGCACTTAAAATGTCTGGCATATTTCTGAGCTTAAGATGAGTGAAAATAATGAATAAAATATGTTTATACTGTTAACTTGTTACATCTGAAGAATATTGTAGGGCTTTTAGAAAGACTACTAAAAAGAAGTGTTTGAGAGAGAAGTTTGTGATTACAGGGATGATCTGTTTTGACGGTATTTAAACCGCATTGTAATAAAATTCAGACATAATATCACACATTTGAGCCCTGACAGAGATACAGTCCAACTCCCAAGAAGATACAATACATAAATTACTCTGAAATGAAAGTACATCTCTGTGATATTCCTTTAATGCCAGAAGGCTCTGGTCCTGCTTCAAAGCCTCTAGTTAAAAGTCAAAAAAGAGGCAGCTTTAGGCAATGTCTGCACACATAAATCTCTCCTTACTGGAGGAGTCTACACACATGGGGTCCAAAGACAACATGTTACATTCCAAGCCATTTACAAGCGGTGGGAGAGGAGTCGGGAGCAATATATGGATGCTTTAGGGGATTAGTCGGCTCCGCTGCTCATTCCCTCTTCGTTTCTCCCTCTCTTTTCTTCTTCCGCTCCCTTTTAAAAGCATGCCATCCCCAGCATGCACGGTTTAATCCTGGCATCAGACTCCGAGAGACTTCCTTCCTGTTTTCCTTTCCTGATGTGGATTCACCGGCCCCTGGAAAGCTCTCCTCCCAGGTGTCCTGTCTCCCTCTTCTCTGTCTTTGCCCCGTGTCTATAGCTGTTGGCCGATCAGTCATTCCATGTTGAATCACTTCTGCACTAGCAACTATACTAAGTGTGGGAGTGGGGAACAATAAACAACTGAAGGGTCTAAAAGAGAAGAACGTATGAGGGCTGTAAGCATGAACTTGTGTCAGCAGGCTGCTCCCCCGGCTTAGGGTGCAGGCGAGACATAGTGAGATGTGGCGTGTCCAAAGTTCAGACACATCTGTGCTCGCTGTAATGAAAACAGGGTGTCAACCACTACCCACATCTTAGCCCTGAGCCAGGCCAGCAGACCAGTAAAGCGTGACAGGAAGAACATGTCTGAAGCCATCCAGGCATCCAGAGAGGATAGAAAAGCATAATATACACTGCAGAGCAATATATCAGCCATAGCATCTAGAACACAAACAGAACTTATGTTACGTGAGTTTGTTGAGAACCTGCAGCTGCTTAAAGCCACACTTAGTAATTATAAACCATCTGCATGACATTTGGTTGTCAAGTAGGTTTCTAAACTCAGACCAACTATTATGGAGCTCCAAAGTTGTTTTTAATTGTGAATGTGTCTTCATTTTGTATTCGGTGACATGAAACGAGTGAATGGTCTTTTCCAAACTAAACTATGAGTGTATTAAGTAGCTACAAAACGAATATGGTTACAAGTACATTGTACTGATGGCTGAAGACTGGCACCCTCACCACAAAAGCTCCACAATCCAGCAAGTTGTGCCAAATGTGGTGGTTGCCTGCTATCAGCAGTAGCTGTTTGAGTAACTGGAGTAACTGGTGTTATAATGTTAAAGTATAAAAGAGACCTTATTTTATGTAAAATAATTTTAGTGTCTATATACTTTAAGCACTACATTATTTGTATTCTGGTTCTTTAGAAATACTGGAATTTAGAGGATTTAGTGACAATGTCCACAGGAAAAAATGTATGGACTTATGGCACCAAATAACATTTATATTCTCCAAATGAAGAAACAGTTTAGACTATTATGAGCATGTTGCTGACCACAGAATGAGAGTGGTCTGTACCCCATTCTAATTCTGACTGGTGAAGTTTTTCCTCTTGTTTATGCTATCATCAGTACAGACTAAGCAGTTAGAACCTAATACATACTTGTTTGTTTGTATGTTTGTGTGTTTTGGAAAAAAGGTGCTACTGATAAAATATTTTAGTGTTTCCATTACAAGGACATTTATCAGTTGTATCAGGCATTTTTATTTTGTTTTGCCGTGGAATCTCATCCCTGGAAAGTATGTTGCTTGTAATATAAGTGTGAGCTGATAACACTCAATGTCTCATATTAAAGGCCATTAGTGATTAGCACACCTATCAACCAGCTTAGTCACAGACACACATTCCACAAAGTCAGCTGTCAGCACTTGCAAGTCAAATAGTGCTTTTAAAAAAGAGAATTTTAAGGTTTAGCCAGAGGATGTAGGTTTAGACATGCTGGCTTCGCTTCAAGGTTATGCCTGTGGTACAAACAGAATTTTCTCTTTGAAAGAGAGACAGAATGGACCCTATGTCAACTATACTGAATTTTAATTTGCTGAACAGAGAAACAACTTTGGAGTGGACAGAGCTCCCAAAATATGCGATTTTACAAGAATCTGCCCTTTTTTCCCATAGTTTGGCTCTGATGGCGGTTGTGCTGAAGATAGTCAGAGGGAGGGCCGGACAGCAGCAGTCATTACTGGACATGCTCCAAGGACCCGGCCCAGACAGGCTATAGTAAACTGTGTGACCAGCAAAATAAGCAGCAGGGGTTGACTGTGTAAATGCAGCGAACCGAGGGATAACAAACAGAGGAATCCTCCGACCGCTGGTGGACAGACAGTCGCCCCAGAGCATGAGGGGGTTGTGCTCCTCTTAACCACTCAGCCAAATAACGAGTGCAAGTGAAGAGCACTATGATTGCACAAACTCTTGCCTTCCTTTGCAGTGCGTGAGCTCACGGTAAAGTAACCTTGCTGGATTGGTGTCTTGTGCTTGGTAGTGGACTGTGGTTGTTACAAATCAAGGCTTGTTTTTTCATGGTGATGAGGTCAAAAGCTTAGAGAAACTGAGATTTGTTTGGACTGCAGAGAAACCCGCCTGCTTTTATAACTCCTACCCTCATACGCCCTCTAATTTCAGGCCTAACGGAAGTGAGCAGTATGGCTGCCATGGTTTAAGGAAAGAAAAACATTCGTTTGCTCATGAATTGTTCCTGACAGTAGTGTAATGCTCTGGGCTGGTCGGGTGGTTTGCCCTGAATATACAATACTGTAGATTGCACGGTCCATTTTAGCTTGTCATGTCCCAGTTAAGATTATTGTAAAAGATGCAGCATAAACCGAAGTGAGTGAGTTTTAATACATGTTTAGTATGAACATTTCCTGATATTGTGTGAACCCAAAGAACAATATGGCTAGCCAACAAAACATCATAATGATTAGAGATGGTACTGAACTGATACCAGATACTGGCATTGGGTTGAGATGGGCAGAAAATGCTGGTTCTGCCATTAGAGTAGAAGGAATGGAAAGAAGGAAAGGAAAGGTCAATCTAATCGGAATTAGCACACATTTACAATATGCAATGCCTTCTTGTTAATTTCTTCGTACGGGCTTGTAGACATTTTGAGTTTGAGAATGATAGTCTACTTTTAGCTTCTTGTCTTAAGAAAATTGCTTTAATTAACAACAGTTGAAATATAGCAGATGAGAATAATGTCAGCCAATACTTTTTTCAATACTGGTACTGGTATTGGAAAAGATAATAGTGATCATATTGTGGTGCTAAATTTCTTTTTGGTTACCAAGGTTTTGGTTAAAGTTAGGTTTGGGTTTGTGTAAAGTTAGAGGTGTGTGTGTGTGTGTGTGTGTGTGTGTGTGTGTGTGTGTGTGTGTGTGTGTGTGTGTGTGTGTGTGTGTGT
>JBBPDC010000002.1:9693966-9748271 GCA_037974485.1 Hemigrammopetersius urotaenia
CCCCCCCCCCCCCCCCCCCCCCCCCCCCCCCCCCCCCCCCCCCCTCCCCCCCCCCCCCCCCCCCCCCCCCCCCCCCACAAAATGAACAACGAGAAAATCTAATATAAATTGCTTTTTTGTTTTTTTGTTTTTTTTTTGTTTTTGTGTACCCTGGCTATATAAACATATAAAGGTTCCATATAATGGTTACATTTCTTCATCCTGTTTGAAGTAAAATTTGATATACAAACATATCCATATAAACTGTACCACCTCAACCCCTTAGTCCGTACAGCCAATTTATGGTAACTGAGCTGCAGAAACAGCATTTTTTGACGTTATATTTTGTGATTTAAAACCAATGTGTTTACGTATGACCTTCTATTTAGCAGTTTTCCTCTGTCCATTCACAGTGAAGTTCCAAGGAGTGTTTAATCACCGAATGAAGTACATTACAGGGCAGGACATTACAGGACAGCCAATCCCAGAAGACACAGTCATGTACATCAGCCCAGTGGGCTCAGTAACAAAGACATGCTGTTTATTTCTAAGGCTGAAAGAAAGGTTATAAAACGGTTATTTGAAAATGAACAAACTGCAAGGAAAAAGTAGATTATGGGCCCTTTAAATAAAATTGGTGCTGATTTTCCATGCAAAGCAATATGTTTGCTGTTATCAGAGCGTGTGTGCGATGCCAATGGAAAGTCTGTGTGTCAGAGCAGGACATTAAAAAGTTAATGCACCGGGCACACACTGGCTGTGGAAGCGCAGCCTACATTTCGCCCCTAAATAGGCCTTGTGTTCGTCTGTGTTTGTGTAGCTCACTTCTGACACCTTGAGCGAGTTCAACATGGCATCTTGTCAAATGCACAGAGACAGCATAATTGCCATGTAACTCCTAATGAAAATGTAGTCAAACAGAAGAAATAACATCACTCTGACACCTTCTCATGTTCAATGACACGTCGTGTGTAATAGAGCTAGTGACGTTTAGCGAGGCCTGTTTCCTTGTTATGGTAAATGGCTTCCTCGAGGTGCCTCTGTCACTGAAAAACTGACTCTCATGCCCATGAACAGACACCTGTGTGTACAGAAGGTGCAAAATGCAGCGTTTGGTTTGATACAGAGTAGGGGTAGACGATTTGGCTATCGATTTCGACTTTATCACAGTATTTATATAAATTTGTAACTATAGATTATTTTGCTATTTTGAAAGTTACTGAACAGTGCAACCAGACTATTTTTGGTGGAGCGCTGTTTCTATAAGGTGTGCATTAAGCGAATTGTGTGATTTGGCTGGGGGCAGGGAATTAGGAAGAGCATAGAACCGCAATAGATAGATGGAATGTAGTCTATTTAGACGATACTATGATCTCTCTGGTTTGGCAGATCGTCAGCACATAGATTGTCTTCACAATCTTATATCATCATATTGCCCACCCCTAATGCAGAGGAGTGGAGCTTTGACTGGATATATACACGAAAGTAAGAAGTGGCTGAAAACGTGCTGTATGTTAATGCATTTATTTCCCTTTTCAAAATAATAAATGTAAAATATTTGAAACTCAAGTTGTGTTTTATAGCAGCTCTAGCTACAAACAAATATGTTATCCCCAAGGAAACACTAAGCTCACATGTTAGTCACAATATGGAGAGGAACATCTATATATTTAAGTCTCCTTCCATGTGCCGTGGATGAAAGAACACATCCGAATTTAAATCAAGGTCTATTGGTACTTGAGCTACTGATGTTCATCTCCCCACTCACTCCCATCATGTTCATCTCCCTACTTCAGAAATAGTCAGTACATGACAGGAAACAAGACTAGTAGTCATTTTAGGATGGTTTAAAGCCACAGAGGAATCCTCGCCGTTCAGAGCTGAGCTGTCAGATGACTCAGAGTTCTCTGTTAGAAGGAATACTGCATCATATTAAAGCATCAGGCTGAGTTTATATTAGGATTTATAACAGGACAAGACTAGCGTTCAGAAAGGGCTCTTTGGCACGCTTCTGGCGTTACACCACCAGGAATGTTGTTTATCACCAATGACCATTTGTCTGTGAGTTTATAAAATGCTGATGAGGCCGGGGAGCTTGATGTTGATTCATACTAGCACAATATCATGTGTTTGGACATTGGTGCATTGTGAGACACATGCTGAAGAAGACTGTTTAACATGGAGACATGACAATAAAGGTCAATGCTTTCTGTCATAGCCGTTTGTCTTACTAATAATACAAATCCAACTTCAAATAAAATAGGTCCTCCGAGACGTCGTGCTTGCAGTGCCATGTTCAGTATGGAAGTAAAAGAGGGGAAGCATGTGATACCCATTAGCGGTGAGAAGAATAAGCCAAGGATCTGGACACATCTGTGGCACATGTGTATCTTCATCAAGGCGACGGCGACTGTTAAACTTCAGTGTGCTTTGAGATTACTTTGAGGGAAAGGAGAAATGCTTTTTAATCAGGTCTCTGCCAGGCTTTGCCCGGCTTAACTCCACGTTGCTCGTATCACAAAGGTAAAGAGGCCAGATGTTTGTTCAACTTTGCATGTGGACGAACTCTAATTTACGTTAGAGGTCTGTCATTGTGTGCCGAGGGCTAGCTTGATTATCCATATGTTACCACTTCAGTCCAGTGTTAGTGTTACTCTGTGCTGTATTCATAACACATAACCTAAACACAAACACAAAAAAAGATTTTTGTTTTTCATCAAATACATTGCAGTGTAAGCAACACAGCGTCTCTCACAAAGCCATTATAGGAAACATAAAACCTCTCTCTTTGATACCCATCCAAACATCTCATTAGGACTCCTGCTAGTGATTTACAGACTGGCTTAATGACAAACTCCTGATTCAAAGTGGAACTTTGTGTTTTTTGACAGCACTGTCTTATGGACTACATGTTACAGTATCACTATGTTCTCAGTCTTCAGGTAGAACACTACAGGCAGAAATGACAATTATTATTTTGCATTTCTACATAAAGTGTTTCTATAACAGAAGTATATATATTTCCAAAATGTAGTGATATCAGTGCAGGGTTATCTCTTCCACAGTCGTGTTGTGTTATATGTTTGGCTGCTGGTAGCCTGGTGGTTAGGAAGTTCCCCCTGTGATTGGAAGGCCGTGAGTTCAAATCCCAGGAATACCAGTGGCACCACTGAGGTACCTTTGAGCAAGGTTCCATCCCCACACACTGCTCCCTCGGTGCCATTGTCGGCTGCATACTGCTTCACTCAGGTGAATGGGTTAAATACAGAGGACTCAAGCAATCCCCTCCGGGATCAATCCATAAATAAATAAAAAATACATAAATAAATGTAAAAAAGCGTAATTGAAAATGATACTGAAAACTTTCTGTCATGTAGAATTCAAACAGAATATCCATCTGTTTGTATTTATGTCCATTTTATTTGTGCTAATGAAAGCATACATTCAAGTGGTTCTCTGATAGCTCACTGGGTAGTGCATGCAGTTCTGAGTTTTTTTCCTCTGTATTCATAAACCATGTTCATTCCCGTCTACATTCTGAATTATTTTACAGGATTTCCTAACACCATCCATAACCTGCTGCGTTAAATGAGTGTCTTTTCACATTTCAATTCTAACCTGAGCCAAAGGTGAGGTTTTCTTTTAATATGCAAATATATGCCTATTCAGTAACATCTCATTTGTTAATTTGTTGAAAAGTTGAGAACAACTAATTTGCATATCTAAATGTAATTTTAAAATATACTCTTGATCTGTAGTGTCTCACCTTGGTCTGGAACTTTTTTGTTTTTTTGTTTTTTCCCCCGTACAATCGCAGTAGTCTGGCATTTTACTACTAGACAAAGGTTAAACCCAGATCTACTGGCTTTTCAACAATAGTTCCAGGGCTTAAGGCACTGACCACCTGACTTTTTTTATTCAATTACTGCAGTGGACGTGGGCAGCCTGAGACATGCCACCCATTTTGAAAGCTAAGGGCATACACTGGAAAGTTTTCTTTTGCAGTCATTTCTCTAACGAGTACGTTTTCCTGTCATTAATGGCTAATTACCAAATTAAGATGTCTGAGTTGATGCTTCTCTCTATTATTTGTGTTAATGACCCTTCTCTTAGCTGAGACAGAGCTCATTGTGGAACTCTGCCTCACTGTCAGCCTGCAGCCATTCAGCTGGAGGGCTTCTAAGTCTCCACCTGTTTCACATGTTCACAGTGCACAGCTTTTACGTTTCTCAGCCTCATTCTCATGGCCTTCATATAATTGCTGACAATTTTCAATCCTAATTTTGTTTCATTGTCGTCGCACTCGGCACATAGGATGAGAACTAACCGTCTGACAGGTGGACACTCTTGAGTGGATTGTGCATTTTGACAGTTTAAAGGAGGTTCACCTTAAATTGACAGTTTTTAAATTAAAATGACAGTTTTTCCGTGTTAGTAATTTCCCGGTGAGTCTAAGTAATAGAACAGAAGACAGATTGCTCATATATGATTTGCTCTATATAAACGGAAATGACCCTCACACTTGCAAATATACTTTTTAACTAGGGCTGGATGATCCGATGGGGTCAGTAGATTTATACTCTGAACAAGATCAGCAATCAGACAATATATCATCCTGATTTTGGCAGGTCTGTGTGGTGATTTTTAAAATGTAAATAACATGGGGGAGCTAAGTTCTCTATTTTTACAGCTGTAAAAAGACTGCTGCTTTTTTTAGTGTGTGCACTTTGTGCCACTTTGGCCCATTAAAGAGAAAGAAATGATGTTTACTGCAACTTTGGCTAACAGATAGTACTGGAAATGTTTCATGTGGTCATTTATAAAAATCAGCTAAATAAAATCAGCCATCAATCGATTTGGGTGAAAAGAAATTAGAAATTGGAACTGGCCATTAAAAATGAATGATTGATCCATCCCTATTTTAACCTTTTCAAGCTAATCAACCTAACGTCTTAATGGAGATATCTTCAGAAGCTCTGTTTCTGTCCCTTTTAACACATTAAAAAATGCCACAAGAGGTATTATGGCACATTCCTGACAATATTCAGCATGGTAAAATGGCTATATAAACAATCAATGGATGAGTATACACCCAATTAATATCACAACAAGTTTATTCTTGTTTTTTTAAAGGGGCTATTATTGGTTTGTTTTTAGGAGTAGCAATACTAGGTGACAGACAGATGAAGTACTCCTTTTGTTTGTTAGATCTTTACATATCAAATTACAACAAAACTGAGATGTTATTAAAGGAGTAAATTAAACATCAGAATTAGCTGCTGATGTACATTGATCTTAAAGAGTTCATTTAGGCGTTATACCAAACTATGTACTGCTTCACTGTAAGTATACTATGATAAAAAGGCTCTGAAATATTAACTAACATTAATATTGCACTCTATTGCAGCAATTTCCGCTTGGCCTGCACTCTGCTACTTAGTACTTGGCCCCTGTCGTCTAACAATGGTGTGTTTGCCTGCTTTTGTCTGATCTCCAGTTAGTGCGATGCTGTTCAATCAGAGGTCAGTCACTGGCACTTTTCTGTAAAGTGTTAGCGGCCTGTCTCAGACCCCTCTGAAGTGTTTACCTAGCCCCCTTGTTCTCGTTTCCAGCCTCCTCTGGAAGACAGTGCTAAGATAAATATTGCCCTATGCGGAGTGCACTCTGAGGGCCGGACAGAAGCCTGCTCTTTGGATAATATTTACAAGCACACCAAGAGGGCTTAAACAAGTCTGTGAACAAAAACGTAGTGGACTTTACTTTTACTTTCTTAGTTTGGGTCTAAATACAAACAGTGTAATCATTAGCTTATATACGCACCATAATTAGTTTATTGTGAAAACATTTTTCACAATAAACTAATTATGAAAATAGTTGGGTCTTTTAGTCATCGAGGTATCTAGAAATAATAGGCAGTGTTATGTCATTGACATTCACATACATAGCATGTCTGAGCTTGAACAAATCTAATGCTCAGTCGCTCACAATATAGCAGTGCATGATACCAGTGTCATAGAAATAACATTTTTTTTTCAATTATTGTTCAAAATTGGCAGGCACCCGTTTACATGACAAATGCACCAATATAAAATACTCAAGGCCAGTTTAGAATATAATAAAATATTTTTACACTTACATTAAAAGCACATTCTTCCATGTGCTGCCAAGTTACCGCCAGTTGTAAGATTTGGTTCCAACATTGACATTAAGTCGTTTTGATGCTCTGTTGACCCTCAACCATGAAGACTTTAATGAAGAAGAGCATGTAGACTCACTTGACACTTCACGACTGCAAAGCTGAAGAAAGCTACATGTGTTACTCATAGCTGCCTGTTTATTTATTTTCATACTTGCATCACAGCCAGGTAAACAGTGAAGTTGCATACTGTCTGACAGTCCCCAAACAGAGTGTGGTTTCAGAGGCACAGAGGAGTACAACTTTCTGTCAGTGCTGAGTCCCCTGCGCTACCGCGCACTGCTGAATATCCCACTCGGATTCACCTCAGTAGCCACCATAACAGGTTTTATTTGCTTGGAAAGAGCAAGTTTGCCATCCATTTAAAAAGACTAAAACATTTGAATTAAAGCAAAAGCTAAATTAGCAGCAAAAAAGTGAAGGTTCTTTGTGCTTTAGATTGGTATCAATAATGTTTATGGCCAACCATTAAGGAAAAATGTTTATCAGTTGAAAGACATTTTGGAGAACAAAAGGTCTCTGAAAGGCAGGTCAGAGGTGATCTTAACTGAAAGGGATCTTAGCAGGATGTAGTCTTACACCAACACTCTGGACCTAACACAGTAAACAGGTGGGTTCCTGAAATAGGAACAGTGGGGGGGGAAGCATGACTTAGCAAAATAGTTTTCCCACAGAAACAGGGGGATTGGGGAGGATAAAACCTCCGTCATGATTTATTGCAAAGCATGGAGACATGACAAGTGTTCCTCAAGGCTTACTCGGAGCCTATAAAACAATACAGGGTCCTGAGTCAGCAGGTGACATATGCCATTAGAAGATTTTTTTTTTATTATTTTGACAATGTATGGTCACAAACTTTGTTACTTGGTTACTTATAGCAGTTGGCAAAGCCAATAAATAGTTCCTTTAGAATCTCAAGACCTCTGATCTGTCTCACGTTTCACTCATGAATCTTTAGTGAGTTATTTGAATGACACATGGGAGGAAGAACACCATCTCTTGTTCTAAGACCCTTTGCTGAAGGACTGGCACTGTTGCTATCATACTCCACTCCAGAGTATAAAAACACAGTCTCACTGCTTGTTTGCTTGCCAGGTCCTGGAGTTTGCAGTTTAATTCATGCCATTGTTGACTCTGCCCCATTCCCCTTCCCTCTTCAGTCCTTAGTTCTAACTGCGCTCCCCCTCTCCATACTGCTGACTGAGGCTGTTTATCTTTTTTTCAATAGCACCAACACAGTTGTGTGGGGACAGGATCCATTTGATGTAGTCATTACCTCTATGACCCCTTACTGATGGGTCATCCTGGGTTTGAGAGCCGGAGCCCGTTATAGGCCCTCCTCCAGTGCCCTGTGAATGGACGTAGAGGCGGAATGCACCCCTATTGTTGGAAAGAAAGGTCCTCTCAGCCTCCCATCCCCCTTTCCCCTTCAGTAATAGGGGGCCCCCCATACCAGACTGTTGGACATTCTCCTGCTCCCTCCCCCCTTTGCTCTGTTGCTATCCCGTAAATTGAGCCTTCTCTTTGGAAGCACTAATTAAGAGCCTAATCTTCTCTTCCTTTGGAAAAACAAGAGCTGAGAGGCAGCATTTCCTTAAAGTACTTCATTATCTACATGTCCGGTGGTGCTGAGGCTGGCAGCGCCACACAGACTTAGAAATGCCTAAAATATGAGAAATCACAGCAAATCGTCTAATTTCTTCAGAGCACATCTGTCTGAGACAGTAAGTTCAAGTCAAGACACTGTTGCTCAAGGACAAGAATTTCTGTTGTCATGCAAATGGAATTACAACTGCTTTGAAATATAAATAGGGTGCAAATGACTAAGGCAGCATTCGCCAGATCAGTACCATGAACCAAAAGAATATTGTTGTAAAGGGAAGTTGCATCCACGGGGAGTAACGCTCTAACAATAGAAAAGCATTTTAATGAGGGGTCTTGTTGTCAGTGGCATTGAGACCAGGCCTTACTGACCTGGAACTCAGCATAAAAGACATCACACATAGAGGAACGCTTTGTCTCTGGGCTCTAAAAAGACTACAGCCATGCGCAGTGGAACAGTAAAAAAAAGACATAAGGAAAGTATAAAAAGCTGTGGTTTTTGAAGAAGACATAACTGCTCAGAGTACATGTCTGGAGGGATCTGAAGTAACATAGACGCAAAATAGAGAGACCCCTGTGGAGGACAAAAGACGGGTACCTTTAAGATTCAGCCTGTCTGAATTCTTACCCCCAGGAATGACACCCACGAGGCAAATTACTGTGTGCCTCCGCAGCTGTTTTTAGTTTGTGCTATTACAGCAAATTCTTCCTACAAAACTTAGAGCTAAGATTAGGCTGGATGGTTAGGTGCCTGTTTTATGTAAATGGACCGTTGACCTAACCATATCTTATCAATGAACAGAGTCCTTTGCTTTCACACTCCTGCTTAACCCCCCAACAATCCCCACTCAAAAGTCTCTGGGCACAAGGTGCGCTTCAGCAGCGATTTCCTCAGATGAATCGGCAAGTATCCTGCACGCTTGCTTTGTCTGTGTTAGAGAGGCACTTCCTCCACAGTCATTCTCTCCTGCCTTTTAGTGCAGTAATAATGCTGAGGCAGCACTGCAATGCATGGACGCAAGGATGTTTAGACATCCATTGTGTCTGTTGAGGTCTTTTTATGTCAGCAGTGGCATAAGGTTAAAGGGCAGGACACTGCAAAGCGAAGTGATTCAGTGAAGATGTGTAAATACAGTATACTTGCATTTCAACTCAATGGACTTTTAGGGAATGGCAAACCCAGCCTTTTGCTTGACCTATTATGTTGAAGCATAGAATAATAACTTGCCAAACCAACGATTTACAAAAAGTATGTTAAATGCTTCTAGTAAAGTTTTAATTACTTCATTATAATCTTCTTGCAAAACCATGCTCATTGAATTCAATTTTAATACAAAAGCTGTTATCATATCTGCAATTCTGATGATAAATGGCTTATTTCTGCAAATGTAATTACTTAATCTTCATTTTACAAGACATTTTAGAACCTTGAATAAAGGTGCTTTTTAAGCATTCCAGTGATAAATCAGGGCACAGTCTGGTGTGTGATTAGCATTTTGCGTAATTAGCCCTAGGGAAAACCCTTATCATCTTGTTAGCACCACAAGTGCGCCACTAGCATGCTAACTGCAGTAAAATATACAATAGCATCACATTTAGGTCTCAGGTTACTAATGCTACCAGAGCTTTGCATGGCTTGCTTGTTTGCAGTGATACATTAGGCTTATTAGCAAGTGACCCTAGGCCACAACTGCCCATCACTGATAGCTTTTGTTTCCTGGCTGAGGTTTTCCAGTAGACTAGGAGCTCAGACAGACTTAATAAATCTCAGTCAGATCTCCACTACCTTATGAGGGCCAGGGGCTTGCTGGAAATGATGCAAGTGATCGGATGAATCCGGCCAGTTGTTTGACATGGCTTCAGCTTGCCAGAGAGAAGCCAGCAGGGCTCAGCTTTGTAAATATTAACAGGAAAGAGTCATAGGGTCTGCTGAGGATCCTCCACATCTGGGGCTACTGTATTTAGGACAAGGTGCCGTAAATGCTTTGGAGATGCCAAATGAATGGTACAGAGCTATTCGGTATCCAATGACTGGCCATAAGTTTTCCTCTGTTCCCAACCTAAGCATGCTGCTTTGGTAAATTTCCTGTATTTTTTTTCTCTCTGAGGTACTAACGAAAGGTGACAAGGATTTTGAGCGATGTTCAGTTTTTGCATTAGCACATTTAAACAGAACTTGGGCACCTAACACACTACAAAACACTATGAAGTGTATCATTTTACAAAGCTCTGGGGGTGTTAAATGAAAAGTCATTCACTTAATTCTTCCTTTCATTGCTGGAAGCAGTTTTCATGCAACCGCCTAAACCCTTAATCCTTCTGCCGCCACTGCGAACGTCTTGGGGAAAAACCATCAATGCAGACTAAACAGACATGTTATACAGTGTGCGCTTCTCCCAGGTGTGGGATAGCTAGAAAAAACAAGACCCTTTTGTCTTCTTACAAATTGTAGTCTCCTGCAAGTAGATGAGTATCAGTTGGTGAGAAAAAAAGGCCTATGATGTTGAAACAGGGGTGGGGGGTAAATAAAGCGCATGCTACTGAGCGACTGAAGCAATTGGAGGCTACCGCTTGGCCTGCGGCTTCCCCAGGTTCAAGGCGGCTCGGGGAACCTGGTGTGTAGCGGTTGGCATGGTGCTGTGCAGTTAGGCCCCTTGCCAGTTTTCTCTGTTTGGAATTTCCTGTCAGAGTTGACTCCCTCCTGCTCGCTCCCTCCTTTTTTTCCTGGAGCAAGACAGAAAAGCTTTTTTAATTACACTGCCGTGGCCTGGCCTCTCAGGATATTATTATTGTTCTTGAGTGCTTCCTCTGAGGATGAGCTCTTCTCACTACAAAGCCACCCTGCTTTTGGCTGCGTTTGGGCATGAAAAGTGAATTTTTCCCCCTGCGCTATAAGACCCCAAATGCCCGTGGTTAACGTCTATCACCTGGAAGTGTCTTTAAAAGTAGTCTTTAAAAAGAACATTTCTTCATTGCTGAAATGTCCTCCGACGGAAAATGAGTAGAAACTTTCTTAGACATACGCCATATGTTAAAAGTAGTCTGCACCCAGTAAAGAAATGATAGAACATATCTAGGAGATGACAGAATGCATTTTGCTGTTGTTAAGGCAACTTACCTCTGTTGAGAAGATCTTTGGAATATTTTGGAGTACTTGTTCTTGGATGATACATACTGTGTTAGGAAAATCCCACAACTGGTAAGGAAACTTTACATCGTTTACTTTTTATCACTTCTTTTTTACATTGTTCTTTCTTTCAAAAATACCCCCAAATAGTCCAAATATCTGCTCTGTTTCAGTGTACAGTACTCTGTTCCAGAGTTAAGACTGAACAAAACTGTAGACGGCTTTGGCAGGGCTGTGTACTGGCCTAAGAGAACCAAAAGTGTAACATTGCTCCTAAGAATCTTTTTTGGCACTTTTATTTTTATTTTTAAGGCTGTAGAAAGCTACTACTGAATAGACGAAAACAGAATATGTTTGACTGAACTCCGTTGGGAGCAGGACTGCATAAACCAGGTGATCACACCTGTGGACTCTCTTGGGTATTGGCCTTTGGTTTTGCCTTTGGCCTGAGAACAATAGAGCTGTCTGAGTGATAGAGTAAAAGCCTACTCAGCCCATCCCTGTGCTGTAGCTCCTCCAAATAAGCCTTCTTCTCCCGATGGGCTCTCGTAGGCGTTAGTGTGCATAACTGTCTCCCCATAAAGTGATGTTTGTTGTATTGTGCTGTGAGCTAACAAATGGTCGTCACTGTCGTTGTCATGACTTCAGGGTATTTGTAGCAGTGAGACTCTCCCTTTGGAAATTGCATGGCTGATCCTAAGGTGTAAGTGGTTTAAGGGATTCCTTTAGTAGTTTATTTAATAAAAGCTTGATGCAAAACACGTAAAAAACATCCAACTGTGAAAAATATTAATAAAAATCTATGAATTAGGTCTATGAGAGTAAATGACAGAAGCGTTTTGGGCTGCAGTGTGGTGCAGATATGTTCCCTCACGTTCTCCTGTACCAGATCCCATCATTCTTAATGACACAGACATCCCAGAAGTCCACCTCCCCCCTGCTGCATGTGCCGAACTCACGCGCTGACGTGCTGCACATGGACTTGGCCGGAGCGTGAATGAAGATGTTATGCATGCACATGTTCCTTCTCCCAACTGCCCTCATAGAGAGGTTCATTATTCCAGGCCTACATCACGCATGAGCAATGTCTCTCTCTCCCAACTCACCAAGGACAGGCAGCCAAACTCAGAGGCAGAGAAAAAAATAATAACAGCCGCCCAGAACCTGAAAGTATGTGGTCAGTTTTTCCTGAAGGTCTACCGGGCTTTATGAGGGAGATTTTGAAGACAGCGCCCTCATATATTCTACAGATGCCGTGTAATGACTGTTATTTTGCTGTCCTGTCAGTTGTTTTTTCCATTACTGCTGCAAGAAAACAGACACTGATCACTTCTCCAGGACAGATTTCACACGGAGCCTATACCGCTAAACTGCCAGCTGTTTACTTAAAGTAGGCACGCAGTTATGTAATGTATTGTCTTCACTTTTGACTTTTCAAAAATGTATTTATATTAACAATGATTTGTAGTCCACATTTCACATGTACTGCTCTATTTCTAAGGAGACCTGCAGTTGACCAGTGTTCTAGAGCAGTGGTCCCCAACCCCTGGGCCACGGATCGGTACCGGGCCGTGGGTCATGTGGTACCGGCCCGTGGGCTGCACAGAAAAAAACGTGGATGTTACCAGTGTAATGTTGTCGGCTCGTTGTTATGAAAATGCTTTTAATAAAGCTGCAAGTACACATTGGATTTATGTTTATTATTATATTTTAAAGATACCCCATTATTATATTTTTAAAATATCCCCATTTTTATGCGTTTCATTTATTTGTATAAATACGTATACGTATATTTATCTGCCACTCCTTAAAGACCAGGCCGTGAAAATAGTTTCTGATATTTAACCAGTCCGTGACGAAATAAAGGTTGGGGACCACTGTTCTAGAGGTACTCATGATACTCATACTGTTGGTGACAATATTAATGTGAATAATGATTAATTACATTATATAACCCACCTGTACCCTTACGAATACAAACATTGGAACATTCAACTGAATTTCTTCACCTGTTTTTGATAAAACATCTAGTTATATCATGCTTTTGTTATTGCTGGCTGTAACTGTGAGTTGACAGTTCTAGATTCCTTTGTTGTTGAAGAATCCAGGACTGGGCTTAATCCCTGTCTGTGAAACTCACCTCTGGGCTTTAAAAGATAGTGGGAAAATGCGTGTTTACTGTAATGAAGGTAGTCATGCTAACAGTTGATTAACATTGCTTGAGAACAAATCCCATGTTCTGAGCTACTAGAAAAACACTTTTACGCTCTGGCTGAGAGTTGTAAAGGTTATGTTTTCACTGCCAGTACACCAGGAGGCTCCCATGCGTTCAAGAAGCAGAACAGATCACACAAAGGGTTTGAGACCTTTGTAAGGATGACCTCTTGGCTTTTAACAGAGCAGGAGTAAAGAAGTTATTCTCATAAGTTGAGTGAGAGTGATGGCATTGGAATGCTGACTCATAATGGCCTCCTCCTTGAGTGGCCTCCTGTTAGAGGCCTTCAGCTCTACCTCTCGGCTCTACCCCCGGGTCCTCTCAGGTACAGATAATGATCGCAGCTTTTCCCTCCATGCTCTCTGCTCTCAGGTCATGCCTGACTCACTTACGCACGTGACACCTTAAGAATTTTAATGCAAGCCAGGAGCAGGCCTGAGGACTATGCCTCCTCTCTAGTCATGGCACTGATAGACACATACACATTAGGACACATGAGAGAAAAATGTGCAGTGTCTACCATAGCTGCGGAATTGGCCTATGAAACAATTAAGCTATAAATACACTTAATATTCACCAGTATAAAATGCAGGTCTGATGTGCTTACTGAGCAGCCAGTGTTCTGAACAAAGTTCCATTTTTTTAACGGGCCTCCTTAATTCAGAGCATCCTTGTATGGCTGGAAGAGGATTGATGGTTTTGTCTGACAGCTAAAAATATTCTTTGCATCTTTTTAAGACCACACTATTGTAAGGTTTCAGTTATTTTAGAAAGAAGATGCCCAGATGTATACATTCCTGTCTGAAAGGGAGTTGGTATGTTCTGGGTCTATGTCCCAGAATGGACTTAGTCGCTTCCCTCTGCTGAGATTAAGTGCCGTTGCCTGGGAGTTTACCCTTCATGACTTGCTGCCTCGGAAGCCAATAACATGTATGCCTATGTCCTGGAAATAGATGAGGAGCCAGAAGGTGCTGTTATGTTTTTGCTCATTGCAGTCAGGTCGGTTTGTGTTCGAGCAGCATCTTCTCTTCAACTGTCCTTGGCCCTGGGTTCAAAGAGGGCCTCGCTGCAGGTCTTTGTCAGAAGCCCACTTTCAGTCTGTCTCATGTTGAAGATGTCGGATTTCTCCGACTTTGATTATTTATTTATCCCACTTCTCCTGTGTGATACTGCCAATATCTCGCACAAAACTGCCTCTGAAATTCTTGTGAGCAGCATTGTAGACCCTTTGAAAATATTTCATCTGAAAGCCTGACACTTATTTGAAGTCTCTCTTTTTCTCTCCTCCCTCTCTCTCCCTCTCTCTCTCTCTCTCTCTCTCTCTCTCTCTGTGTCCTTGATTCCACAGCTCCTCCTCTATTCTCAACCTTCCACACACCGATACCGATCGACATGCGCCACCATGAGGGTAGATACCATTACGAGCCACACCCGCTTCATGCCATGCACGGGTAAGTCTGTTAGGTCCTTGGATATTATGTTAGGAAAACTATAGCATCATCATATTGACATCTTCACGATAATACACATAATAATTCAGGATTCTGAAGTTCGCGAACAAAGTGGATCAGAATGCAGTATGTAATGACACCTTTTTAAAACGTTGCAACTATTTAAATGTTCTACCATTTATGAAGTGGAAAAATAAGAGTTAGGGGTCTCTGTAAAAAATCTAAACCTACTTTACACATAATTGAAATTGTTTTGTACTGGCGATACACACAATTGTGATGTGTATTGTGATGTAACCATGATAGCAGTATCTTTGCCCACCCCCTAACCGTTAAATGTCACAAACACCAGAGAATGAAAAAAGAGAAAAAAGCTGCTCAATTAAACTAAACCGAGTCCCACAATGCACATAGGACAGAATGAGCTGCAAGCAGATGGCCATCCAGCACAGCAGTATATCTTTAACCTGGGAGATCTTTCAGCTCCCCTCTAGAGCAACACCAAAACCTGAAGGGATAGCTTGTGGACAGAGAAACACTGTGCAAGGCAGATTAAAGATTAAGTGAAAACTGATGGAGAAAAGCCTGTTTAGTACAAAGTTGACAGAATGTTAACATTTCCACCCATCCTCTGTCTCTCCCCTACTAATTTTTCATTGTGCTGGACAGCTTTGTGATCTTGGCATTCACTGAATCAAGGAAAACTCTGCCAATTTACATCCTATTTCCATTTGTGGGGCGTTGTGTGAGGGAGATGTGTTGCGCTCTCTCTCTTACACACACACACACACATATTCTGCACCAAAATCCACCTGACACAGTGAAACACTCATGTGAGAGTAGTGAGGTCACAAGACTGACCCCTGCCAAAATCCTTCTTGTATAACTTCAAAGTGAACTCGGAACAGGATTACCAATTTGTTCAAATTCTTTAAAAAAATAAATAAATAATAACTGTAAAAAATTTGTTCTCATGCTCGGTTGAGCTCATGGTAGACTCTTGACCTGCAGACTCATGAGGACTGACAGGAGAGTCAGTTCTTGCTTATGTATTCATTATTATTTATTCTTAATTCATCTAGTGTTTTATGCCTATAAATTCTCTATAAATTCTCTCTCTCTCTCTCTCTTTCTGTGTCTCTCTCTCATCACTCTCTACATCTACAGTAACACATGCTTTTATTCACTAGTGTTTTCAATAAAGTTTTACACGTCACCGCCCATGTTAATTAAAAGAGAAAAAATTCAAGTTTAACTGAAACAAATGAATACAAGTTGATGAAAATGATACAAATACATACAAATTGACTATAAACTGTAAAAAGCATTATAGGACCTAAAGGGATTATGAGCTACAAAGGAATGTTTTTGCCTTTACCTTTTTCCAGGTTAGACCATTAAAAGACCATGGCCAGTACTCCATCTGTTATAAATATTCATCTGTTGTACTTCACCCACCCTACTTTATCTTTTTGCTTTAACACGAAAGGTGTAGTGGCAGCCAATAGAACTGGGCCTACACATTTACATCCACAGATTTGATGGCGATATGCAGCATGTGCCTTGCAACAGCAGAGCTATTTATCACAGTGCGTGGAAAAGCTAAGAGAAGAGAAGAGTCCTATACTAGCTGCCTTGATTAATGTGACTTGGTCTTGACAGAGCCCCCGTAATTCATCAAGGCCTTGATGTAGCTGTCTTTTTTTCTGCCTGTGCCAAATTCACCTAATTACGATGTATGTTGCACAGCAAATTAAGTTCAGTGTCATTGGTCGGCGGACCCAGTGCTTTGTTATCCACTCAGACTGGAGTGTCAGGGGTCTTGGCCTTGATTGCTGAACATGACTGCTGCGTATACCTCTTGTTCATCATTGTTTGCATGTAACATAATGAGAGTCGGGTCATTTTGTTAAAGCCGTCACCCAAAGAGGCCGCAGAGGGGCTCAGTCCTGTATGAGGAATGAGCTATGCTGTAATATTCTTACAGTGTTACTATAGCCTGACAGATTGACAACATCTGTAGCACTCCTCATTAGTGGTCCCATAATGTAGTACCCCCTTTCACCACATCCTTCCATCCCTGGACCCTCCTTTGCTCGAGAATGTTCCAGCATATTTCCATCTTTTTCCACATTTGTAGCATAAGGTCAGTTGCCAATAGTTATAATAATATTATCACAACAATAATTCTGACCTGTTTCCCTATGCTTAGAAAAGAGTTCAAAACTCAAAACACACTAACAATAAAACATTAAGCAGCTGCATAATTACATCTGTAAATTGAAAATATGAATCTAAATTATTAGTTCATGTGAACCGCAAAGACATTATAACCAAAAAAACTGGTAATAGATTTCTTAAAGAAGTTGTTCATCTGATCTGGAATCAATTTTTGTGTCCACAACCATCATAAATATGTAGCAATCTGATCCAAGATCAACTCTCACCAGCCCTGATGTTGTCTGTAATGACTTTCCATAGCAGTGAAGTTTTGTCATCTTTTATAGCTTACTATAAGTCATACTGTCCACACCACCTTAAAAGAAGAGTTGGATGTAATTTGAGTTGAGAAATGTTTTGGTGATGTATTTTTTTCAGAAACGTGTCTTAGTTTATGGACTACATCAAAACTGTATGTACTATAAAGTTCGTTTAGAGTGCCACAAACCATGCAAGCATCCTCTGAAGGGAAAATATTGACAGAGTTTTTGTGTACCACCACAGACATTGCAAAAGCAGGGAGACTGTGTTAGTACAGGCCTAACAAATTGCGAGTTATGGATGCCAATATGTAAACGTGGTAATTAGTATCTAAAATGTAGCTTTCCGTTCCCAGAACCTCAACAACAACAGTGAATGAGAAAAACACATCCTCTTTCCCTCCCACTCAGTCATTGGGGTGTGTGTGTGGGGCGGGGGGAGTTATACACTGTAGTATGGAGCTTTGCTTGAGGTTTTCTGTGGTGGAGTTGAAGGCCACAGCAGCCCTGCACAGAAGAGCCTCAGCACTGCACTCTGTATGTTCCATTTAGGGCTGATGTTGGTTTTCCTACTTTTACACTTGACTTTTATTTTGTTGTTAATATACCCGTTATTATTGACACAGTTGGTTTTGTTTGTGGTAAATGTAGCTGGTTTAGAGGCTATACTTCTTTGCTTGTTAATGAGGCATAGGAACAGCATGACTGATGACTGCATGTAGAGAAGAAGGCATCCATCATGCTCCCTTGTAAATAAACCACAGCCAAGGCCATTATTTCTCCACTGACCCTGGTCTATGTCCACAGCAAACCACAGAAGTATAACTATATACTGCACATACAGTCATAAGAGTAACTAATGCCTTAAGTTTGGCACTAATTCCGCTGGTTTCCAGGTCACCATGTTGTCGGTTTGGTTTGGCATGAAACAGCACTGCATATACTGTAAGGGGGACAGGGTGCTGAAACTGAGAGCAAGCATCAACTGTGGTAGAGCATCTAGAAAGCTATACAGGGAATTGACTGACTCTGGAGTGATTTATCTAACTCAAAGCACCTGACCAGGAGCTCTGACGAGACTGTGCCAGAGTGTAATTCATTTCCTCAGCCAGGAGGGAAAGTGCCAGAGGGCAGGTCAACAAGAGAGCAGTGTGCAAAATTTGAGGGCAACTATTGAGAGATTAACCAACCTGCCAATCAGTAGAAGGAGGTCAGTCAAACCGAAGTCAACATATTTCTCAGTTTTGCATGAATGACTGTTTTCTAGTTTACATGACATTTATTGTATAAACTTTTAACAGCTCTGACTTTGTTCATATAGATACACATGAACGGGAAACTGCTAAGGCCTTAAGCCAGTAAATATAGTATACGCCTGCCAGAACAATTGCCTACCATAATTCAGAGATTCTCAAAGCAATGGTGTCAGTGCAGAGGAACTCTTCCCAAAGTACAGATTATGTGATTGTAAAACAAAACTGCCATTCAGTTGGTGTTACATGGACAGGAACCACCCATGGTGTTATGATGAAAGCCTTCTAGGATCTTTAAGCGCCAGCTCTCAGAATGCTCCATGGCAGCGTCTGTCCCGTGACTAAGGTCTCTTTAAGCCGGTCAAGTAACATCTTGTCAGAAAAAGGGTGGAGCAACATGATTTCAGTAATTTTACCTGTCAAAAAAGCCTCCTATTTCTTGTCCCCAATGGGCAAAGCTTTAAATTATGGCCTTTTACCCAGGATTCAAACAGGCACTCTGTAGTTTTGCTGATTTATTTGTGTGTTAACAGGTCATGGTGTCATTTTTGACGGTCTAGCAAATAATTGAAACTATGGGATCGGAGCCCAGTCCTTCATAAGGGTGCAATCTTTTTGTTTTTGCATGATTTGTTTCACATTCAGATACATGACAATATTTTTATTTATGTTGAAATGTTGAAAGCGTATTATTTAATCTGCTGGACAAACTATGTAACCTAAGTTCAGATTGTGTTATCCAGGGTCATGTGAAAAATATTAATTATGCATTACTAAACTTTTGCAGGTAAAAGATTCTATTTGTAGATTCCAATAGAAACATCAGGATTTTACAGTGAACAGTTGATTGATTGATTTATGACACTGGAAGCAGACCTAAACTCACCTTACACTCTAATTCTCCTGCAGGCCACCACTTGCACCATTACAGTTTTAGTGGTCAGAACACTGTGGTTCAGTGATTAAGACTGTGTCCAAAAGGGGCAAGCGCCCAACTGCTGTGTGCAGTACTGCCAGTTTGTAAAATCACAGCGTTATTGGAGCTGAACGTTAATGTTAAGAACTGCCCACCTCTCCGCCACCCAGTCCCCCCCACCAGCTGCTGAATGGGGGGGAGGGTGGCTGTTTTGTGTATGGGGCATCTGTTTTCTCTCAGCTCCCCCCAGAACAGAGCCGTCTTTATGGCTATCCTTTCAAGGGGGCTGATGGCAGAAAGTTGGCCACTGCACAAGCCTGGTAGTCTGCAGGCGTTTACTGGAAACTGAGCTGAGCTCAGGCTGCGTGCAAGTTGGCTTCCACACAGAAGAGGTATAAGTGAGGGACTGAGATGAAGCCAGCTTGTGCCAAGCATAATGCATCTGAGACGCACCTTTCAGATCAGTCAAGCTGTAGGCCTGGCTAGGGCCTCTCTAAGACCTTAGAAATGCTTTAAGAAATCCAAGATTAGCCCCTGAATCAACATAAACCCATATCAGAGGAGAATTATGGAGTGAAACATTTGGAATGGTTAAACTAAACACAACCAAATATATTTGAACAGATGAAGATCAGTTAAGTAAACTATAATCCGCTTTTTTGTGAGATGCTTCTAGACTAAAAAGCCTGCGTATACCAATAGTTTGGACTCTCTCTGTAAGTTACTCAGTGTGAAAGTATTTCCTTCACCATTAATAAAAGGCACTCTCTTGCTTTTACGTTTTCTTATAGAAGAAGGAACCCGTGATGACATTTATGGCCTAAAAGCTGTCATGCCTTAAAGTCTAGAGCAGCAGTGCATCCCATCCCACCAGTTCCCAGGCTAAACACTGAACCCACCCTTAGAGAACTCAGTCTCTGGTTTACTGATGTGATTTCCCTTCTGTGTGAGCACACAGGCTGGCTGGCTTTGTCTAATGCTGTCTGACATTTCTACTTTATTAAACTCCAATCAACACCTGCAGGAACGTGGCCCCGACCCTGTGAGGAGTGTTGAGTTTACTGTGAGAAAAGACAGTAAACACCTGTTTTATATGATAGCGGGTGTTGCTGTGATTCAAAAGCCTCTGTTATTGAACTATTTATTATCGGCCCGTGAGGTATGCTAATTGCTCACCTGTCTATTTTAATAGATAATCGTGTGTCCATTTGAAGTCACTTAATTTGTGGCAAATGTTTTGTGATGAGTTTGCTCAATGCTAAGTAGTGGCTATCATTTTTTACTACCTCATAGCTCCACTTAAGAAGCAAATTTATGTAGCAGACCAATTTAAAAACTATAAAGGAGATAAGTAAGCGCAGTATCATACTTGCATTATAGAAATATGCTGACATGCTCCTCACCTCTAGGGAGTGTATTTGGTGTCCTTCAGCCTACAGGCACACTATCATAAAAGTGTAACCAGAATTAGATAAGCAGAGTCACTACAGATCCATACATGCATCTTTTCAAAAGGCCTTTTCAGGCAGAGCTCAGACAGAGGCAGTGATCTACCTCCAAGAAGTATTACAATTGCAGTCTACATCCTGGCGGGGCTTCCATGGGTCGGCAAAGGGCCCAGTTACCTGCCAAGAGATGACACATATATAACCCCACCTTGACCTTTGGGCTATCTCTGAACTTCCATTCTGGCATCGTCTACATGTCAGTTCAGGTTAGGGGCGATAGTGAGAGGCTGGACATTATTAAATATCTCATCTCCTCTCTGGAGCTATCCCACCCAGACATCACAGCTTACATGCTTATGTATTACACCCTTAGTCCCAACTTGCTCACTGCCCAAGGCATAAAGAAAAGGAGGTAGCTGGGTTAGACTATAATAGGTAGCGTGGGTGTAGCAAAAAAAAAAAGTTTCACAGCTAGTACTGATTCATCTTAGAGAAGTGCACAGATCTTATTGCACCTCAGCTTAACTGATGAAAAGTCTTTTGTTTTGTACTTAAGATGTATAATAGTAGTTGATTGAGAGGAAGCTGAAGTGCCTAGCTGTTGAGTCAGTGTCAATGCGTGGATTTACTTGGAAGTGCAAACCCTAAGGACAGGGACAATGGCCTTCGGTTATATTAACAGAGCTCAGGTTATTTATCAAGCATGCGCCCTGACAAAGGCTTCTGCCTTCACAAAAGAAGGGTGCCAAACTGTACACACTGATACATTAACCCACCTACTACAAATGTCAATGAAACAATCACATGCAAAATTTGGCTGTCCCAGTCAAAATACATCATTGTACAGAGAACAGATTACATTTTTAACATTTTAATGCACTATTACTGTTTATTTGCCAAATAATGGAACGTGGTGTGAAATAATAAACATAAAATGTGGCGACCTGGCACTGAAAATAATGTTTCATTTTGTTCCCTGTAACTTTCCACTTATTATTTCACTTTATAACTACACACACAAATAATCTTTCTCTGCCTATCTTTCCTGTAGCCCTGCTGGATTAGCTGGAAGTCCAGTCATCTCTGATATCTCTCTGATCCGGCTGTCCCCTCACGCTGCAGCCACGGGAGAGTCTCCGTTCAGCCCGCCGCACCCATATGTTAACCCCCACATGGAGCACTACCTGCGATCAGTTCACAGCAGCCCCACGCTGTCGGTCCTCTCGGCCGCACGAGGCCTCAGCCCAGCTGAAGGTGAGTCTGATTGCAGACAGATGAATGTTTACAGAGGGGTACACATTCATTCAGTCCTTTTAATTCCCAACATGCAAAATGATGTACATGTCTTGATAAGCCATCTTTTATATTATCTTATTAACATGAGCAGAGAAGTTCCTTTAAAGGTGCACATTTTTAGTCACTGTCACATTATTGTTAAAAGTGGAAATGGGTAGCACTTTTCTTGGGACCCTGCTACATAACACTTCCAACATTTTATGGCAGATGTCATCTGCCGCGGCCGATTATGTCTGTTAACATAATCATGTAAGATCATGTAATCATTCCAGTAGTTTGAATATTTTTATGGCACGTGCTAATTTAAAGTCAGCGCATAATATTATCTGTCATGATGATGCTGTTATATTAATAGACATAATTGTTCATGACAACTCATGGAGGCACATGACATCTGGCATGAAATGCGAATAGCATGTTATGTGGTAGGTGGTAAGTCTAGCCTAATTTTGCTGAAAAAGAAAAACCTTGTAACTGTCACCAAATGGGAACAAACTCCTGCGCACTTAATGATAGTGTAGTTGCATTAAACAATTAAGAAATATAGTTCTAACATACTGAAAACTGACAATAACTTCATAAAGTTTCAAATAGAGAGCATTAAGCCCTGCCTACCATCTTCTCAATGGAATGCAGATGGTTTATAAATAGCTAGCACTATAAATTCATGTCTCTTTAATACTGAGGTTAGAATGCTTTGGCCCTAAAGCAGACGTGTTAATGGCGTTTGAGTTTACAGTACAAGGCCGTACATTAAGGGGATGAAATGAAAGCAGAAGGCGGTGGTTAAGAAGGAAGAAGGGCTAATGGTTCCACTCCTTCACAAACTCAAAGACACTACAGAGACTGTCGCACCACTCTGCCGTGTGTAGGTTTACATAAGGGCTTATCTCTGCTGTTGTGGTCATTAATCCTTTGTCAAATATGCTTTGAAACTTTGAAAACATTCTGGGAAAGATGTGCATGTGAGAAAGAGTAGAACACCATGGAAATAGCTAAAGAAAACAGGGGCAAATGAGAATTTCCACAAATTTAACTTCCATGCTGACAGCTGTCGTCTCACCAACAGTTTTAGAATAACAGGTTAGGACGAGCAGGCCTAAATCAAAGATAAATCACCGTCTACAGTCTAGTGACAATAATGGTTCTGTACTTTTACAGTTAAATAAGCAATGCTGAAAAGATGGCGTCACTGATTACATGGCTAGAAAGCAAAGGAAGTGGAGGGAATTAGGCTTGATTGAGCACAAATATAAAAGAGAGTCCCTCTCACCTTCATTCATATAAAAAAAGTGCACAAAAGCTTCTTCAAATATAATTACTGACAAGTTGACATTAAACTAGGCTTTTAACATATTTCTATAGCCGTAAAAGGTACAGTGGTTTCTCTTTTTAAAGAGTACACTCATGTAGCATTGCCCTACAGAAGCACTTTTGGTTCCTTTTCTGTGGGTGATTTTTTAAAGGGGTATTTTTTCCTCATATTGTGGAAATTATATTTTGATTTGATGTTTTTGGGCATTTGATGTTTGTCCATATGTTTTGCTGTAAGTACAACCTATTTTAAAT
Organism: Hemigrammopetersius urotaenia; assembly: GCA_037974485.1. NCBI lineage: Eukaryota > Metazoa > Chordata > Actinopteri > Characiformes > Alestidae > Hemigrammopetersius > Hemigrammopetersius urotaenia. Next base: position 9,717,499 of record JBBPDC010000002.1, read on the forward strand.
TCACAATTTGTGAATTTGTTAAGACTTACATATATACCTGTTGACTTTAGATATGACCATTCAACTAGAAGTTATTATGAATGTTCCATCTAATTAGAAAACAGTGCAGCCAGTTACAGTAGAGCAAAACATCCTGTTTAATTCTGTTGGATATAAAATATAAAATATTGTTTTTTGTATGTGGAACAACACAAAACATCATAAGTGGACCTCCAGGAAAAATTAAATATACGAAAAAGGTTTGGTACGGTCCACAATAACTTTAAAGAAAACTTTGTGTACCAGCGAAAGGCTTATTTCCAGGAGCTGCATGTTCATTCACAAACCATTTAGGAACCTATTTTTTTGTGAGTGTAGACAAATAACAATTTACAATGTGTGGGTTAGACTATGGAGATGTCTAGGCTGCATCGCTGCAGTGTCTGCTAGCTTCAGCCAGCCAGACTATAGCGAACTCACCACTCTTAACACTGAACCCCTCCAGAAACAGCACTCCACAATCTGGCAAATGTGGAGAAAATAAACGGCCTTGTTCTGCCATGAATCCAGCACAAACACGTGTCTGTTCTCTTGTACCAAGCCACGCCCTAATTGTCCCTGATAGATCAGATGTGGCATGAAAGGCCCAGCAGGCAAAGGCAAGAGGAATGAGCCAGAGCTCCCTCCTGTTGAATGGCCAGCATGGACTCGAAACAGCCTGCTCCTCCAGTATGCTGGATGAGGGAGAGGGAATGGGGGGAGGAGGCACTAATGGTTATCCGAGCCAGACTGAAAGCAAAACAAATTCATCTCTTATGCAGATTGCCCCTGACACCTTTAGACTGCGGTTTACTAGGTGCAGGTGTTAACACATTTCCTTCAGTGTTACACAGGTGCTTAAGGGGGTCCCCTTACATGTGTCTGCTGGGGCAGGTTCTGAATTTATGCCGATATTTGTGCCAAGATGAAGGCATGGTCGCTGTTCATATTTTCAACAAGGTCACTTTATGGGAGAAAAAACATTCTTTTGTCAATATCGGGTTGCAACACAAAGAAACTTAAAAATGTTGCTCTGTTTATCAGGAAATGTTCAAATAATGTAAAGGGTGTTCAACATTTTAAATAAAAAAATGAATAAAAATGATAACACTGAGGATATGATGTATCTCAGTCTAGGGGTTTTGATGACGTTGTTAGAGTTCCTTTGGTTATGAAGTGCACTGACATTCCCATGTCCTCTCTTGCCTCACTCTGGACAGTGACACATGAGCACCTGAAGGAGCGGAGTCTTTTTGGCCTTCCTCCTCCCCCACCTGGCACCAACCCAGCTGAATACTATCACCTGATGGCCAGCCACCGTAGCCCCTACGGAGAGCTCCTCATGCAGACAGGGGCAGCGGCCGCAGCCGCCGCTGCTGCACATCTACCTGACTACATTAGCCCAGTGGACAGTGAGTAAATCTCCTCCTAACAATGCCATTAATGTCCCCTCATGTCACATGTTTTGATGTATTGTCATATTGTGTATGTAGGCCTGTCACAATTACTATACTTTTCACCATTATTTGCACTGACCAAAATTATTTTTCCCATGTTAGCTCAAACAAACACATGCTTATGTCACAACAAACACAATGTGAATTAGGTGCATTTTCGTCCCATGAAATACATATTAAAAGAGAATGAAATAAGAAAGTCGAATACACATTTACTGAAACACGTCACAGGCCTTACACAACTGGTGCCATTACATGTAAGGAAGCAATGCAACTTTGACCACTTTGGGCTTAGAATTGAATAGAATTGAATATAAAGAACAAGGACAATTAAATTGTTGATTGCAGGGTATTAATTGCCTGCTGTCACAACAGGTCTATGTTTAACAGGATTATGTGTTGCCAGATTCTCATGGATTTTACCATATGAAGCTTAAAAAATTCCTTATGTATTGTTTAAAAAATTCCTTAACTTTCTAAACAGTTTGGGGCGTTGAATTAGAATTCTTTATGCCCAAATTTAAACTCTGTTCATTTAAATTTAGCTCAATAATGTAAAAATATCTAGTTCCAAGTAATAATGATGGTGGGCATTTGGATGCTGGAAGTTAAAGAAAGAGGATGGGATAGTGCTAATGTCAAAATACTCACACCCTGTGCAGCGATACAAGGATGGAAACTTACTACAAATGGAGCAGTCCAGTAATTTGAGTTATGGTTTGAGTTACAGGATGCACCCAAAGGCTCCCACTTCAAATGGAGGAGGATGTTTTGTTACGTGTATATAAAGCATGACTCATAGTGAAAACTGTCTGTAAACACGAGCCTACTCAGCAATTTATGAGATGTTCCTTCTGGGGCCTTTAATTCAGCCTGTACAACAGGTGTGCTTTGTTATTATAAGTAACATCCTTACAACACATCCACCATAGCCTTAAATGGAGCGCTTCAAAGAGAGACAGATTTTTACGGAGAGGGTACTGCAGGCTATGGCAGAACCTTCATCCCTGCTCTTTGTTTCTGAAGCAGTGTTATGGCAGGTATGTAGCGCTCTCCTGGCACTTTGTAATGTGATCCAATTAGTCATGTTCTGTGGCTGTGAGGATGCCTGGTGAGGATGCTGCTTGGCTGCATTGTTAAGAAGATGCCCAGAGGCACTGACCTCGGAACAATGTTGCGTTAACTGGTAATGGTGTAATACTTAAGGGTGCACCAGGCTGTAGATGGGGTCCTTGGGTAAGCTGGCAAACTGTATAGGACACTGGCTCTGATCCAGACCAAAGGTTCTGCCTGAATGGCTCCAAAGACTTGCTGCCTTATGAATGGCAAATAGTGTGCAAAGAGATGAACTGTGGGGAAAATCTGTGAAAGTCAGCTTTAAGGGCAAATTTATTATTGTAAATAATCAACCACTTTTGCTGGCACTGGCACTTGTGTATATGCTGTGCTTTGATCCAACACAGCCACCCACAGGAATCAGTTTCCTTTTTACATTATGCCTTGCTGGATCTGTGCCTGTCCTGCATGGATCCCCACGCTCTTGTAGGAAAATGCACACACCACCGTTCTCACGTTGCATTTTGCAATTACTTCTCCGTTTGCTAATCAAACACGCCATGGCATGTTCTCCGCAGGCCTTAATGAGATGGTCATGGGAGCGCCGAGCGCCTGCAGCCGCAAGTCCGGGCCTCCACCAAGCCATAGTTGGTCTAGCAAAACATGTTTGTTCAAACACCCACAAACACCAACACAGCACAGGGCTTTCTCCTGCTCAGCCCATGTCATTGGCCTTCTCCCTTGCGTGGATTGATGTGGTCTCACCCTGGGCACTCGCAGGTCCAGGGCTCTCCGCACTGGCCCACAGACACAAGGCCCTCATTGAAACAGAGTGCCAGCTAATGGCTCGGCGGCCGGACCACCGCATAAAGAAGCCCGTTCAGCAGAGCGAGGGGCTGATAAATATGCATTGCGCAGCCCGCCGTTTGTCTTGGAATGGAGGGCTGATAAAATTCATACGCATATTTAAAAATCAATTTATGTACTAATAAATTCAGCGGACCTACCACAAGAGTGAGTCCTCAGTGAACTCTAAGTACATCTCTTGTTTTCCCTAATGATTCCCATTTGACTATTACCCGACAGAAGGAGAGGATTTAGTTTGGGGTTTTCCTGCAAATGGTGATCACTGTTGTAAAAATGAGAAACGTGCGCATGGAAAATTCTGTGCAATGCCATTAGAGCCACCATGCACAGAACTGTAAATTTCTCAGACAGTCTGCCATTTTAAATGCAGTGGTGGGTTAAAATTTGACATTAACTGGTGCACCGAGACACTGACTGGATTAGAAGTAGGCCCCAGTGTAAACTAGGCAAAATGGTTCAGATTTTCCTTTCAAACCAGTGTTTTTTAACCATGTAATGTTGTTGTTATAGTAATATTTCTCATATCAGTAAGACATCAGAGCATATACAACATTTCTGAAACTATCCAGGCACTCCCCCTAATTAGTGAATTCAGCTGCTTTAATGTGCACTTATTGCTGACACAGGTGTTTAGTTCGTATACATTGATCTACAGTACAATATCTATTCACAAAAGGGGTATAAAGACCCAAGCATTGGGCCATGGAGCTGTGGAACTATTTCCTGATGTTTGTAATCCAGAACTCAGTGGTCCCTAACCTTTATTTGGTCACGGACCGGTTTAATATCAGAAACTATTTTCACGGCCCGGCCTTTAAGGAGTGGCAGATAAATATACGTATACATATTTATACAAATAAATGATGCACATAAAAATGGGGATATTTTAAAAATATAATAATGGAGTATCTTTAAAATATAATAATAAATGTAAATCCAATGTGTACTTGCAGCTTTATTAACAGCATTTTCATTCAAGTTTTTTTTCTTTTTTCTGTGCAGCCCACGGACCGGTACCACATGCCCACGGGCCGGTAGCGGTACCGGTCCGTGGCCCGGGGGTTGGGGGTCACTGATCTAGCTTACAGTACCTACAGAAGAGCTTTTACTGCAACAAAGGGGTGCAAATTCTCTATTAATACCCTTGATTTCAGAAGAAATATCACATGAATAGTGGTCTACAGATTTTTGGACATCATTTTTTAAGAACTCCATACTATAAGATCAAAATCTGATTTGGGCTGTCACACAATGTACAGGATGTGCAAACTGCCCATTACCAATTTAATGCCAGGGAAAAGCTGCTATTTCTTACCTTTAATCTACTCCTGGCCTTTAATTACGAGATTTCTCATTGCCACATCATTGCTGTAAAGGACATGTTCTAACAAAGCTCAAAATTCAGTGAATGTTATCTTCCTGTCACAAACCTAGTGTTATAAAACAATACTATAATCCTTTCTAAGAGTGTTCTCTGGCTTGAATAGGTTTGCATACTAAGAAACTACACAGGCTTCATCTGTATAGTGACAAAAAACATTGAAAAACACTTTGAAGGCTACTTTGGCATGCATTCATCCAAGCCATTTTGGGGCAGAGTTAAAGGGGTTATTGCGAAAAAAAAAGTTAATGTTAAGGACAGGGTTTTTAAAGTAAAATGTTTCCTACTACGTATGACTACATCTATCATGTGTTACTTGGGTTAGGTAGCTCTTTCCTTTGACTGCTGCCTTTGCCCGTGATGTGAGCGACAGGGGTATTTGCCCCAACAGGCTTTGGAAAAAAAAACAAGCTGCAGTAAACAATGAAAGGAGTCGGCATCAGCCTGAGTGTGTGCCTTTGCTTAAACGCTCCAGTGCAGTGCCAAGTGCGTGTCCATGCCAATGGTGTGTACTTAACATGTTAATTATGACCCTGCGTTTGAAAGAACGACACGCAGAGGGAAAGCACAAGCTCTGCTAAAAGCAACTATTTTCCTTCCCGGACAGAGAGGTTTCCACACAACAGCCACGTTCCTCAGGCCTTTTGTGTGTACCTACAGTGAATCTATTGCCCGTGCAGTGTTACGAATCGTCTCACTCACTGCCTTTGAAGGGCTGAGACTGGAAATGCTGACCTTAAAGCTTGTGGATGGCTGAATGCATAAATAAACAAAGCAGGCCCAGTTGCTAACTGTAAGACCACGGATCACAGCCAGACACTGGCTGATACGGGAGAGACTGTGCTAATACATTGACCAGATGCCTTTGCCATTGCTGCTCCGTCCTCCTCCTGTCCTAAGTAAGCGTAAACAAGGCAGAGCAGTGTCTCTTGAATTCTGTCTCTAATTGAGATGCTTTCAGAGGAACACTCTGAAGAGTCTGAGAGGTTGAAAGGAAAAAAGTGGGGCTGATGCTGAATTCATTTGTGCAGCACAGCCACCGGGGAACTGTTTGAGCTCCCATAACAATAGCAGCTGCCAAAGCAAACGTCTGGTGTCCGGCTGCAAGCAGAAACATACAGGGTTTTTGGGTGGGTGCTTGTCATCAATGTGATACACTTGCACATACCAGAATGGTGCTTTGATTGTTTTAGACTATTTAGATTAGGTAAAATGTGTCGCACCAAAAAAAATATTTCCAAAAGTTTTTTTTACAAAAAGTAAACGGTTGCTTTATTTTATTTGTTTGCAACGCATGTGAGTCATATAATTTTTAAAGCTTCATTTTTCACGTGCATACTCATTTCCTGCACCAGCAGTGTGCACTGAACACATGTAGGTTGTGGTGAGATACTGAGACCTGCAGGGTATTGCCTCTCTAATAAAATTTGCAGTCATGGCATTAGTCAGATTTACCAGAAAAAAATAAACCCTCGCCCACTCCAGTAAGTGCTATGTATGCCTTCTTGGCAAAAAGCTCGGGCAGTGCAACACTGAGATCTGCTCTCATGCCAGGATGCCTCCACCGCTTTTGGAAAAGTCTATTTCACCTTGGTTCAGGGTCAAGTGCTGGAAGTCGGAGGCCAGTCTAACTGTAGTTGCCAAAGCTACAAGGTCCAAATACATAAACTAGCATTTGCAATCACCACTGTGGCTACAAGCCTTTCCTGCCTCTATCTCTGTCCCTAGGAGACCGAGCACAGCTTACATCTCTTGGCTACAGTGTGCAAAGAAGACCTCCAAAAGTCTGTTGTAGTGGACAAAAGGCACAGGGATGTGGGTGCCCGTTAAGCCCTGCTTGGCCTGTACCAGTGGCAGCTCAGCCCCAGGAGGCCAGCAGTGCACAGAGTAACTGCTGGAAGCCGAGAGGCGATCAGAAGATTAACACCCACCAATTACAATATTCTGGACCTCCACAAAAGACATCCCAATTAAAACAGCATAGCAGATGCCTACAATAATTGCCTCCTCTTTTATAAACGTGCCGAGAGTGCCTGTAATTTTAAAGCTATATATCAGGCCAGCTCCCCAATTAGAGACCCTCCCCCCCCCCCTCCCACTGGGGCCGCGGGGTTCCCTGAGCTCACGCCAGCCACCCAAAAGCCGCACACACATCTGCTTAAGCACTCACGCAGGGACCTGCACACCCCTAAATTAGAGCCACATCGCCTATAAAAACAGCCCATCCCAGAGCGTGTGGGCCCCTATGACCTCGGGCAGGCGAGACGCGGCTCTGCCCCCAGCAGCTCAGCACAGCCACACTCCAAACATAACATAAAACTGGGATGGATGTAAAAATGTGAGTTTAAGGATGCCTTAATGTGGACCATATTGAGCTCTTCCTTCTATTTGTTTAACAACAAATTTCTGATCACGTAGATTCCACTTGGCATGAGTGTTTTCTTGTAGTCCACAAACAGATTTCAGGTCCGCACATCATTGCCACTTTGTTCCACATAACACTAGCATTTTTACACATAGCTAATGACGCATGACAGGTTTATTTATAAGAATCGCAGAGGGGCATTATGGGGATTTGTTTGTTGTCTTTGCCAACTCTTTCATAAATACTGCTCACAAGTCTCTACAGTTGGATAGCTTTGGATTTTTCTACCCTGCTGTCTTATGTGCCTTACATATTACATTTGAACCATGTTTATTAAAAAGAAAGAAAAAGGGTGGCTGTTTTGTAAAATGCATTAAAAGGCTGTGTATCTTGATAGCAGCTGGAGAGCAGTAATTAAGCAGTCAGAGGCAGGAGTTTGAAAGGCCGCTGTTTGAAATGTCACTAGATGTGTTTTTTGGTGTGAGTGACATGCATGTGTTTGTGTGGAGTCATTATGAGCTTCCTGCAGCCAGCACCTTTGGTGATGCCCCCTGAAGGGTGTAATGGCCGCCTGCTCTGTGTCCACTCACTCCTGGGCTAATGCACAGCACCTGTTGGGCAAAGAGCAGCTGGGCCAACACACACACACACACAAATCAGTGGCCTAATAAGCTAAAAACTCCAGGTAACAATCAAAGAGCACCATAAGCAAAATACAGAGAATTTGTCAAGCTGGCTACATCAGTTATGCTTCTGTAAAAAGCAGAAAAAGTGCATTGAGGAGCAGCTGCAACTAATAATACATCCTTCTCCCTTTAGAAACAGACAAGAAGTGGAGGTCTGATGGAGAAGGGAAAGAAAACACTCAAGATATTGCTATTAATAATACCTCCAGAAAGGCCATGTGGAAAATATACCAAATCAGCTTTTCAATCTGTTTTCTTCTCTTAAACAAGCCAGGCCTACCAAGAAGGGGTAACATGTGACCGTTCAGTGCTTTTACTCTTTAATCGTCTTCTGAAATGAATGTTGTTAAATTGCCTCTATTTAGCATGCTGGAGTGCCACAGGCTTGTTGAGATTGATATCAGCGTAATTTCTGTAAACGATTGGCCTGATTAATTATTCATAGTGGATTGTGAACTTGTAGCAGTGTGGGAGCGATGGTAAAGATAAAGGAGGTGAAGCAAACCTCCCTCTTCTCCTGTGCATAGCTTTACACTGAAAGTACTGAGGGTGGGAGAGTAAAAGAGTGCAAACAAAGTAAAGAAACTTCCAAGAGTTCATGTGTGTGTTTTGTGTGTGCCAGTGTCCCGTTTCCCCAGCCCCAGACTGACGCCTCGGCTGAGCCGGAAGCGGGCGCTCTCCATCTCACCCATGTCGGACGCCAGCATCGACTTGCAGACTATGATCCGCACCTCTCCAAACTCTCTGGTGGCCTACATCAATAACTCCCGCTCCAGCTCCAATGCCAGCAGCTCTTACGGGCACCTCTCCGTTGGGGGCATCAGGTACAGGAAAGCCCACTTCCTGATTTGATATCTTTTGTTTGGAATGAATAATTTATATCCGAAGAGCGATTCATTCATATACAACTACCTAGACATACAGTTAATGTAAACCTGTTTTGTTTGCAAATGAAAGTACAAAATGAATCTCAAACAATAGTTTTGTTCAGGATTAAAAAGATATTTAAGAAATGTAGCTGCATAAATAAGCCATTTAAAGGCCCGATATCACCGAAAACACCAAAAACACCTGGTCAAATGTCAAAACTTATCCTTCACTCCCTGGTTCATATAGTTTGTGAATGAAAACCTAGCAGCAAAAAACCAGCTTGTTTTACAAAATTAAATTTCCATCTTATCACCATTCATAATAAAGTCATTACATTTTTAGCCCAGACTGCTTCATGTATGAGGCACAATCAGGCAGTCAGAGTCATTTGAATATTTCAGTCATAAAGGCACCGTAACAAAACAATCATGTTTAATTTTAATGTATAAAACCACAAACATAAACATATAAAGAACTATAAAGACTATAAAGAACCCATTTTACATTACGTAATAGTTAAGAAGTGGTTTTGTTCAGACAGGTATTCCATAAATGAAACACTAGTTGTGATTTTAAATTTCCCTTTGTCTTGTCACCATTTCATACATAACTATTGCCTTTTCCAAAACTGCCTTTCAGAACTTTTTTTAATCGTACAGTGTAAAATCTAATGCAAACAGTGTGGTGTCCTGCTACCCTTTAAACCCAAAATTTAATTTCCCATCAGTCCGTCTTTCACCTTTCCGCACCCCATCACGCCTGTGGCTTACCAGCAGCTGCTGTCCCAGCAGAGAGGGTTGAGTGCATTCGGCCACACTCCTCCACTCCTGCAGCCCTCGCCCCCCTTCAGCAGCCGCCAGCAGCCCCTGGGAGGCGCCGCAGCCCACAGCACCAGCAGTAACCCCAGCACAGAGGCCAACCAGGTAAGCCAGACATGAGAGAAGAACTTCTGAATGCACCAGAAAACACAAGGGCAACATGCCAAGATTCACTCTTTTTCTGTGCTATAGTCAGATTATTGCTCTTGTAAGAACAAGCAAAATGAAAAATATACTTCTGGCATCTGGCTTTGTAATCTTAAAAGACCTTGAAAGGTTTTCTTCTCAGTATAACTATTGTTCTACTCATCATCATACAAAGTAAAATGCAGCTGGTATCATCAAATGAACTATAACAAACATGTACAGGATTTTCTTATGACAGCCACAGTATGTATTGGACATGCACTGATTTGGGAACTGCTTATTCATGCATACTTTTTCAATAAAGTATCTGAAGGCTCAGGCATCCTCCTCCTGCGATCTGTTACGCTCATCGTCCAAGATTCTAAGTGTTGCTTCCACCTCCTTTATCACCCCCATGTAAACATTATGGCTGCCCAGAATGTAAACTTCCTCCAACTCTCTGACCCACTCTCATCATATCCAGACACCCACTAGATCCATTTTCATTCCATTTCTATTTCACAACCACAAAACACACACACACACTTCAGTAGTGATGAGAAACACATTTCCCTCGTTTTTCAACAAAACCATGTCAGAGTTATTGAGTTATTGAAAACATTGCCCTCCACTGTACTCTAGTGGTTGGGTGGGGTTTGGAAGGTAGCCCCCTCCTCAACCCCTTCTTTTCTTGTGTCTCCATGGAGGGACTTTTTGCTCCGAGAGCCTCTGTGTGTTGTGTTAAGAATTCATCTAAGGATCAAAGTCTGCAGCCGCACTCTGTGGGCAATAATTTCCCCTTTTTCATATTTCCATCTGACGGATGCAAATAGGGCAGTCTAAACAGTTTAGTCTCCACGGCGGGTCACTTTGTGAAAGATGGGATCTGGAGCATGGTGCCTCTGCAACTCTGAAATCCCAGCACTGCTGCCAGGGGCTGCGGTGCCGACGCCGTGCCTATGAGGATGAGTCTTACATTGTGGTTCTCTCTCTTTTTTCTTTCCCACTCCTTCTCCACCCTCTCATCTTTCACCTTTTTCAGAACGCTGGCGGTGACTCAGCTGTCAGCAGTACAGTCAATCCTATGATCACCAAGAGGTCAAAAGTGAAGACAGAGGTGGATGTGACACACCCCATCTCCCCTTGCTCTCAGGTATTAAAATCCATGAGTTTGTAGGTTCAAGTCCCTCTGCATTTATTTAACCTGGAGAGTATAACAAATAAAATTGAGTTACCTACTTCATAATGTCAGGGTGCCATCTCAGTCACAGAAAGCTACCATAAAGCATACTTTTGATGTGGTTCCCTGAGAACCGAAAAATGTCACTTTAGTCTGTTTTGGGTATTGTCCAGTGTAAGCGTCTGTATGCTATAGATATAACAGAAAGAGATTGAACAAGTATTTTGTTAAGCTTATATCACTTTAAGTTAGGTATTCAGATCTAACTTGGCTGCAACACTCATCACCATCCTTCAAGAGGCCCATGCCACTTTGTCCGATCCCGCAATATTCAGAGGGAGAAAAACTTCCCCCTGTCACAGGCCGTCCATTTCCGTTCTCAAGCCTGGGATGTAAACTATGCCAGGCAGTGGTGTCATAGTAACAAATCAGCTGAACTGTACTGTGGTCTTAGGAGGCTTTCTTCCCCTCTCTCTTTCTCTTCTGTGCTACTCATAACTCTCAGGCCCTCGTTCTGCTCCCACATCTCTCACTCCTTCCCCCTCTTTCTGTTGTTTTTTTTTTTTTTTTGATGAATTTGCAGCTCCTCTCTTGCACACTGACAGCGTGGTGCTATGATGCATGGCGACGTGTGCTGAGTGCGATCGCAGGGCCGTTGGGAACTGGCGAGGACGTGTGTATAGCGAGGCAGATAGAAACTTGTTGGCGTCAGCATGAAGGGGGATATCACATCCTCAGTCCAACTGGTTCAGAGTGTTTCACTGATTCCTTAGGACCATGTACTTCTGCCACTAGCTCCTAAACAAACCCATTTGTTTTTTGAATCACTATCAAACAGATTGAGCGTGTGGAGGGGGATATTGGATGTGGCCGCAAAGCATTCCATTCCTTCGCCACATTAGAGAAGGTTTGGCCCATTTAAGTTTAATGCAGGAATCATTAGAGCTCAAAAGCATTCTGAACGTTCCCAGACCCCAGCAGAAAAGCGGGTGGCTAAACAGCTCTGGAAAAAGGGTAGAGATTCATATAGCACTTAATGAACATCTGCAGTAGTGTTTATGCAAAAACGTGAGCTCCCTGTGGCTCCCTGTTCTAACTTTAGTGATCAGGTTATCGGTTACAAGGCAGGTCTTGGTTCAGTAGTATAAAACGAATTTTCCAGCTCTGAATTTAAATCATGATAAAAAAATTAAAAAAAACACCTCTCGTACACCTCATAACGCAGGACCTGCTAAAATCACAATAGTCAAAAATTATTCCATAAAGCACAGTAGGTTTGGACTGATCACAATAATGGAGAATTCAGCTGATGTATGTGATTACATGTATATCAGATATTTTACAGTGACTTCAAACATGGTTCACCTGATCTTGAGTGTTTTTTTTATTAACACGTGTATAAAGCACAGCAGACCTTTTACTGTCCAAGAGGCTGAATGGAGATTTGGCCCTTTCAACAGGACCATGTGGAGCTGAGAGAGGAGGTGGATAAGGATGAGTGCAAGCAGGAGCCAGAGGCTGTGTATGAGACCAACTGCCACTGGGAGGGCTGCTCTAAAGAGTATGACACACAGGAGCAGTTAGTGCACGTAAGTCATACTGCAGTACACACAGACTTTGGTGAATGTTCGGTCTTGTATGAGTCATAAAGAATTTACCCACTATTACTTTACTTTTGCTACATTATTTCAATGTAATTATGTAATTAATAATTTAAATACATATCAAGTTGAACTGAATGGTTTACATGTATTCAATGTTTGTTTCCTTTTTTTCATGCTGTAATTGCTAAGAAAAGAAGTCATTAAAAGAGGTGATAGGTATGGCTTCTAAGGGTTCCACTGATCTAATATGATCTACAAATACTTGTAGGAACAACTTTAAATAATTAGGAACACATTATAGATCTTAAACTAAAAACAAAAGCCTTCTCTCATTAAGGCCCGTTTGTTGGAGACTGATTCAGGCAGCGCTGTAACTGATCGCTTCCTGTCGCTGACGCGTGTGAGGTTAATGAGCACGTCCATTTCCACAGAGGTGCAACCAGTTGTGCTGGAGCCTTCTCATCTCACACAGACACACACACCCCCACACACACAAACTCTCACACATACTCGTGGCCTCTGTCTCTGCATGCCCCCTTTGGCCTTTGGCCTTGCCTGAGGCCCAGCAGTAAATCCGTCATCATTCCAGCAGTTCTGCTGTGGCTCTCCCCCTGCCGTAGCCCCTCTGACCAGCCCTCTGTGATTAACAGCTTATTCTCCACGCCATGACACACACTCAGAGTCAGTCAGACTCTCTGACCAAGGCCGAGCGCTCACAGTCCTGCCCACATCTCAGAAAGATCTCAGAAAGAGCTTTAAGGGTCAAAAGAAGTTGCCGCTGGTTCCCAATCCAAAACTGAACTAGTATAAGGTTCTGCATATGTATGTGTGTGTGCTTCTCTAAAAAGCCTTATTCTGTCAGTATTGTGAGGCATTGGGTTTCTAAACAACTCATGTGGGCAATTATACTGCCAGAAGTACAAACACATTGTATCTCAAGTGGTTGCAGATGAGCTGTTGTTTGGAATGACATGGGCTCTTGTCCTGCAATAATTTGATTTCTGAGAAAGTGGACTGAATAGTTAACGAAAGGCAGAGAAAGTGGAAAGGGTGTAATTATTGGCATTGGGGGTGGGGGGGTGCAGAAGGAGTTGTGGAAATATTGTGTTTAAAGACCAGAGCAACAAGGCCTCCGCCTCCTCCGTGCACGCCTCCTCTCAGTCCTAAGGCTTCAATCTGTTCTGTTTCCATGCAAACTAAATTACACACCTTGAGAAAGCAAAATAATGGCATGGGCTTTGGTTTTATTTGTTCTAAGTCATCGTTCCCCATAGCTCTAAATTATGGTTTCAGCTCGGTATGAGGAGCATAAGGCTGAAATTGGAAGTGCATTTCTAGCCACATACACACTGTTCTCTTTAAAAGAACCAGGCAGAGGAAAATCACATCCCAACTGTGGAAAAAGAAACAGTGTCGGTATCCTTGTATCCTTCTGTAGTTCACTTTTATCACACAAATCATTCACAGTGGAAAGAATCAGTGGATTTCAACTTCAGATTTTTAAGTAAAAGAGAATACATTTCAGAGGCACACAGTAGCTTTACTACAGGCTTTAGCTTGAGAAATCCATTGTTGTGTATTAGATCAGCTGAATCATGTCAGGTTTTGGTAATAGATACTGATAGAGTTTGTGATCAGAGAAGGGGGAATTCTAGCCCCTCAGGTGTGCAGAACTGCATCTCTCTAATGCAGATCTGAAATGTGCGGTTACCGTCCAAGCTTATTGTTTGAATGTGATGGATTGAAAGTTGCATGTCCCTTTGACGGATGGGACGGCTTCTCATGTTGGGATCATGGGATCCTGAGTACTTACACTACAGCATAACAGAGACTCTTCTCTCCTTACAGCACATCAATAATGACCACATCCATGGGGAGAAGAAGGAGTTTGTGTGTCGCTGGGAGGAGTGCTCACGGGAGCAGAAGCCTTTCAAAGCCCAGTACATGCTGGTAGTGCACATGCGGCGACACACTGGAGAGAAGCCTCACAAATGCACAGTAAGGCCTAGAGCAGGGTACAGGATGTTTCTGTATACACCCTATATGTGCTTACCTTTCTATATGTGCATTTCTGTTTGACGACTTTGAACAATAAAGGCTCTAAATGGCTCTAGGGAAAAAATTTACTATGTGGAAGTTCTTCACATGTTTTTAATTCTATTAAATAACACATGGAAAAAAATTACCATTCTTCATAGAATTAAAGGTGGTCCTTCTGTATTCCTTCTATTTCTTTAACATTAAACAAAAGTAATATAGAATGGCTGAGTATTTAATTTGTTGGATTTATAGCATGTTTTAGTAGCCAGAGATTATGTGAAATTGAAACCCAATGGCTCTTGTGTTCCTTGTGTATCCCTAACCAGTCCGAATAGTCCTCTGGCCATAGGGTACTATGCCACTTTGAACCACTTTTCATGCTGTATGGCTTGGTGCAGAGCAAATCAAACAGACAAGTGTGCAGTGTACATACAAAAGAGTTTTATAACAAGCAGAGCATTAGTAAGCATTTGTAAGAGTAAACCATAATGACATTCACTGTACAATGGGTGAAATAATAGTAAACTCTTTTTTTTTGAGGATTTTAGTGTGTATACTGGGTGGCTGATGTGGTGTCCTGCTTCCTGTCTCATTTCTCTCTGTTTTCTGTGTAGTTTGAAGGCTGCTCCAAAGCTTACTCTCGACTAGAGAACTTGAAAACCCACCTGAGGTCCCACACAGGGGAGAAGCCATACGTGTGTGAGCACGAGGGCTGCAACAAAGCCTTCTCCAACGCCTCAGATCGAGCCAAGCACCAGAACCGCACACATTCAAATGAGGTACTACTGTTATATACCTTATCTTTTCTGCAAGGAAGGAAGAAAAATAATATAGTGTCGAGGAGAAGAAACAACAGTGTATTTAAAAGATCCTGGCACTGTGGGTTTAAGCTAAATTTCTCTGTTCAATAACCATGTCTCCATGATAAAATAAATGAAAAATAGAAAAGCCACAAAAAAGATGCAAAGTAGTTTTCATCAGCTTTATGCTAAAAAAATATCATGCTTGTAAAAATATAATTGAGACCTACGGGTCAAGTTTCCAGAGAAACATGTAACAAGAGTGCAGACACAGAATGAGCCAGCTAGTCTGTTTATTTCTGAAATGTCCATTGATCAGGAGCAGGAGTCTCAAGTTTGTGTACTTTTCTAAAATGGCTGCTTTCTCTTTTAGTATTTTTTTTATATTAACGTACATTTGAAGACATTACTCAGTTTCCTGGTACTTGCCGCCCTCATGTATTTTTTTTTAGCTGCAGGCCATGCAAAAACAGAAACATATGACTAAATTGATTTGCATATAAATCATTTTTTCAGCAAATGTATTTGCATCCTAATTAATCACATTTTAATCAACAAATGTGTCCTCCTTAAGCAGGAGAACAAGCAGTTTTATTTTAGCAGCTTTATTCAATATTTGCTGTTCCCTTTTTTAGGCTTTTACTCATTTAATTGGTCTCTGAACATAACAAGTCAGATCCTTAGACTCTGACTATCACAGCAACATTGATTCCCCACAAACTGAAGATATTTACTCCTTTTTTAGTCTGTGTCAGTGGAGTTAAGTAGAGTGAGGAGCATTTAAAACTGCCTATTTACTGCACTACTGAGACACTGTTTGCAGTCCCCTCCTGTGTTAAGCAGCAGAGCCTTTATATACTCAGACATGCATGGCAAGCAGAACATAAGCAATCATACACAAAGCACAGTTTAAGACTTCCAGTCGGGAGTTTGCTGTTTGTCATGCTTGCTTTGTGAAAACATAAAGCAATAGAAATGTTCCACTTTGCTGCCGCTTGAAACCACAACATCTTGACACCCCAACAGCCGTATCAGATGCATGAAGTGCTTCACATCCAAAAAGGGATCATCTAAAATTTGATTTTAAAGTGAAGTGGTGCCTTATAGTCACTCATAACAATTGTGAACCATGTAAAATTCTTTCTCTGCATTTAACTCATTCACCAAGTGAAGCAGTGGGTGTCATCAGGGGGGCCCAGGGAGCAGTGTGTGCGGGCAGTATCTTGCTCAACAGAACCTCAGTGATGACATTAGCATTCCTAGGATTCTAACCCACAACCTTCTGATCACAGGGCCAACGTCCTACAACTAGGCCACCAGCTGCCCCAATTCTTTTATACTTTATAATTAATTTAGTATCTAAGCCAATCCTAACCAGGGTCACAGAGGTCTCAATGCTCATTGGGCAAAATCAGAGAAACACCCTGAACAGGTCACCAGTCCATCACAGAGCCAACTTACAAACACATTCACATACACAGTCGTGTCTAGAGGTGATTTTACAGTCCAGTTCACCTGATATGCATGTCTTCGGACTGTGCTAATCAAACCCAGGACATTCTCGCTGTGAGGCAACAAGAATGTGTGAGAGTGCCTATAACTATATGAACTAAAACTGTTATTTTAACCTTCTTGCAGAAACCGTATGTGTGCAAGATCCCAGGCTGCACCAAGCGCTACACAGACCCCAGCTCTCTCAGGAAGCATGTGAAGACCGTTCATGGACCGGAGGCGCACGTAACAAAGAAGCAACGTGGTGATGCCCCTATGAAATCACAGCCTCCTAAAGGAGATGGAGAGAATGAGGCCAGCACTAAGCATGCTGGGAGAGGAACAGATGGATCAACTGAGGCCAACAGTACCACCAGAGGAGTGGAGGACTGCCTGCAGGTCAAGACTATCAAGACCGAAAACACAATGGTAAGACTGTGATTTGTTAACTATGAAATACATGAACTTGGTAGAAGATTTTGTTGGGTGCTTAATTATCTGATACTTTTCTAATATACTTTCTCATTTCTCACTTTCTTGTATTCTATAATGCTTTTCCATTCCTTCAGTACTGAGTTGCTATATTAACACTTACCTTGTTGACTCTTGAATGCCTCTCATGCTTTAAATCTAATGGACAGACTTTGCTCAGGTGAGCACAATCCATATCTTGCGTTGTCTAGCATGTTAATCCATCCACCCCTCAACAGCACAGTTTGCCATGCTTGATCACTTTTATACATATCCTGGAGGCTTGATCAGTCAGAGTACTAATCATAGCCATCTAAAGACAGGACATTTTCTAACCTTCATTTTTGTTGTTTCTACATTTGTGATTGTGTTTGCATTTATCATGTTCTAAAGGTGTGAAGTAAGCTTTAAACTATTTTTTCCCACTGTGTGTGTAGTCTTTCTCATTTCATGAATTGTTTCTGTTGGTAACTGACATAGAGGCGTCCATCTTATCCCACATATTCTGCTCTGTTCTTCGTTGCAAAGGGATCTGCTGGTTTCCTCTGTAGTGCAATGATAAAAGTCATTATCAAATTAATATTCAGAGGCTGGGACCGCTGTGTGTGGACTGAACAAAAAGCATCAGCAATCACACTGTGATCAAGAAGCGCTTTTTAGTTCAGACTCGCTCAGAACTCATTTACATCACTGAATCGCTTTCAGCCAAGAAGCAGTTCAGCATGAGATGCGGTGGTGGTGGTTTACTGTATTGCTCTTGCCTTAGAGACTTAAACGGCTTTCACAGTAAAAGTCAACAATTACAGTGGCCATGATTTGTAGCATGTTAGTGAAATTAGTATTTCAAAATAACAAAATAAAAACATTAAACAATATAAAAACATATATATTTTTACTTTTGTAGATGTATCAGTCCAGCCCTGGTGGTCAATCATCATGTAGCAGTGAGCCGTCACCGCTTGGTAGCACCACCAACAATGACAGTGGAGTAGAGATGGCTATGCACAGTGGAGGCAGTTTGGGGGACCTGAGTGCTCTGGATGACCCCCCTGTGGTAGATTCCACTGGTTCTCCAGGGGGCTCCACAGGAGTAGGTCTCCAGCGACGTATGAACAGAGTGGGGATTCTACAGCTTGAGCATATCAAGAAGGAGAAACTAAAGACTATGAGAGACCCCTGCTCCTGGGCAAACACAACTCCTCATGTCCAAAACACCAAGCTGCCTCCTATACCAGCTGTTGGTAAGTATGGCAGCAAAGAGCATTGTCTTTTGAAAGTTAAACTGCATTGATTTGAAATTGGTCATTATTGATTATAATAAATTCAGTGTAAAACATAAAAATGTACTGAAATATATTGCTCTATTGTTTTAATTACTTTATATTGTTTTATTACTTTTTATTACGTTTTAATAGTTCCTACATGTTTGCCATATTTTTCTATTATTATTATTAACACCACAATGATCTAATCTTGTGTGTTTGAATCCTCTCTTTATAAAACTCTATTCAAACTGAATCAGTGTGAGGTAATTATTTTAACCCCTTTAGGTAAAGCAAGCTATTTAGTTACATTGCTGTTTCTCTTTCTTAGGATCTCTTCTGGAAAGTTCTACTATGGGCTCTCAGAGTGCTGGCCTTCCAGGACAACGTTTTGGAGACTTGACCTTGTGCGAGATGACTGTACTGAGTCAGCTGAAGGAGCGCAGAGACAGCACAACCAGCACAGTGAGTTCGGCCTACACCCTCAGCCGCAGATCCTCAGGCATCTCGCCCTGTTACTCCAGCCGCCGCTCCAGCGAAGCCTCGCAATTTGGGGGACGCAACAACAATGTCAGCTCAGCGGACTCCTACGACCCTATTTCTACTGACCTGTCCCGTCGATCGAGCGAAGCCAGTCAATGTGGTGGTGGTGGTGGTAGTACCCTGCCGAGCTTACTGAGCCTTACCCCAGCCCAGCACTATCGCTTGAAGGCGAAATATGCGCTTGCCACTGGGGGTGCTCCACCTACACCCTTGCCCAACATGGATCGCATGAGTCTTAGAACTAGAATTGGCTTGTACAATGACTCCCAGGAAAGCTCGGCTCATTTGTTCCAAGCTCGGGTTGCCGCCACCTCAAGGCGCTGCAGCGACACAAGCTATGGTGCCCCTGGTATGATGCCTCATGAAGTCCCAAGCAGTCTGCCAAGGAGAGCTAGTGATCCCGTCCGCTGCACAACTCTGGATCTGCTCTCATTGCCTCGTGTTCAGCGCTACAACAGCATGAGCAGCATGAACCCTTCCCGTCTGCCTCCTGACTGCTGTAGTAATAACTTGCAAAACAATACCTGGTCTGACAGTAGCTTGCATCGCCATCCCTTCAACCAGAGGCCACCAAGCATCTCAGAGAATGTAGTCATGGAAAACATGGCCATCGATGGAGTTGACCAGGCAGAAGATGACATGGTCCTTCCAGATGATGTAGTTCAGTACCTCAGGTCCCAGCATGGTGGTTCAACTCAGGGCAGAGGAATGGCCTACAGCAGCAGTCAGGCTCAGGATTTCCAAAGCAGCATGACCGCCCAACAACAGCAGCAGTTTTATGGGCAACGACGCATGGCTTTGGTTGATCCTAACATAAACCTCACAGATCAAGTAATGCCCTCTTGCCAAATCAGTCCAGGTTCCCAGCAACCATTCCAATCACCTAGTAGTATGAACAAAAATAACATGCCTGTACAGTGGAATGAAGTGAGCTCAGGGACAGTGGACATCACAGCAAGGCTTCCAAAGGTGCAGCTACTTAGACCCAACCTGGCGGTGGTCCAGCAAAAACAGAACACTGGCATTTATCAAAGCTTTGTCTCAAATCAAGAGATTGCATCAATGAGCCAGAATTTGGCTGCTCTTCAGCAGGGTAATTCACAAAGGAACTCCATCCAGCATTATAGACAGTCATATGCCAACCCTTGTCCGAATCTCAACGAGCAAACAAATGTCCAACCAGCATATAGGCATGAAATTAACCCTAATCCATCAGAGAACACCAACCAGCGTCAAATATGCAATGGCATGGCTCTACAAAATCAAAACATGCAGAATTACAGGTCTAGCTACTCACACATGGATAACGTGAACCAGCAGAATTATGCACCAATAACCCAAACAGCCCTTCAGAATGGTGGCAGAGTGCCATTTCAGCCTAAGCCTCCTTCTGAACCCAAGCCTTCAAGTAGACACCACTCAGGTTCAGGCATATCCCACCCAACTGGTTATCCTGTGTCCAGTGCCAGCTGCAACTTGAACACCTCAGAGGCTAGTCCTAAAAGACCATCTGGCACTAACCGTCTCTCCAATGGAGAAGACAGTATGTGCTATTCGCGCGAGATTCGCATGTTTGATGGCAATGTGGAATACAACACACAAATGTCTCCCTGTGCCAATCAAGCTCCTTGTTCTACAATGGCAACAATGGCATCTCCTGGGGTCAACCAGGTCACAAGCACGGTGGACAGTTCTCAGACGGTTGAGCATCCTCAAATAGACTTTGATGCTATTTTGGACGATGGAGATCATTCCAGCCTAATGTCTGGCACACTGAGCCCTGGCCTCCTCCAGAGTCTTTCCCAAAATTCCTCGCGACTTACCACCCCACGTAACTCTGTCACACTAGCCTCAGTACCAGCAGGCATCAGCAACATGGCTATTGGTGACATGAGCTCTATGCTAACTGCCCTTGCTGAAGAAAGCAAGTTCTTAAACATGATGGCTTAAGGTTGATATATGTTAAACACCAGAAGAGATATTATCTTGTGCTTGATGATCATTTTACCTTTTGTAAAGACTGGATGAATATAATACAAACGTGTGATACAACAGCCACTTATGTCCTATGGGGAGCAACATGTCCATATTTTTTTTTTTTAATGAGAAAAGCACTGATCTACAACAGTGAAATTCCAGTGGTGCATTACCAAATTATTAATAATGTATTAAAATTACTGACATTTTCAGAGAGAATTATATATTATATGCAATCTGATGGAATTGCAAAGATGGCATATATCCATGTCAGGAAGCCATATATTTTGCTTATAATGAATGATTTAAAAAGAGAGATCAGGGTCATGGTCTCAGGCTGGCTTCGAATAAGACTGATTTCCCCTTCCTCGGCAGTGCACTGAAAATGGTTCACAAAGTGCCTTGCAAAATAATAAAAATCAAATAACAAACCGATAAATAAAAACACAGAAGACACAAATATGAACATTGTCAAATTGTATGTAATCTGGTATATAGTTACAGTTCTAGAGCTATAGGTATTTGTGTTACATTTTGGTTTCATTGGTTAATAGTCATCATATGCTGTATGCATTAAATTATGTTAATTACTCATTAGCTGCACAACTTAATTTGTTGATGTACAGTACTGTTCAGTGCCCTCTTGTCCATTGTAAGAGATTGAAAGAGGCTTTGTTAAGAAATAATCCTCATTATACTTCAAGACAAATATGAATTTTGTCAATATTGTCATATATCCTCCAAGTGCCCTCCAGGAATCATAAAAGCTCTGGATGAAGCCCATCAGGTGATTAAAAAGGACAGCAGTGCATCTCTGAGTGAGGGTCTGCAGGGGGACTGTCAACCCTCGCCTCACTCAACAACATCTTTAAAGGAATATGCAAGTATTCTACTTGCTCTCAGTGGAGATCACACTCTAATTAACAGGTTCATCACCCCCATGAGCTTAGGATGGACCGTAACGACTTACAATGGAATGGAATGTCTTTGATCCGGCGGTGCTGGAGAATAAAAGAGCCCCACAACATGAACTCTGGTTTTGATTGTTTGAATTAAAGGATTTCTTTTTGTATATCATCGTCCCATTTACCAAGCTTGTATAGTTTTGGATATTTTTAATACAGTATCTTGATATACTTGGACATTTCTAACAGAGGATCTGTGTCGTCTCTCTCTTTTGAAATTATGCAGTCTGCATTCAGTGAACCACATGAAAGTGGGATTTTTGGAATGCAAAGAAAATCTTCAAGTGCAGTAACAAGCCTGTCAGTTTGACCTAAAAATGGCACACCTTGTACATGAAACAAAGCTGAAGCAAATTTCAGCTCTTATGGCCATTGTCATCCTTACACAGACTTTTATTATTACAGAAAACGGTATTTACAGGGTTTCCACAGATCCATTACTTTATTTTCAACTCCCCATTTTTCATGTGCATATAAATCATCTGATCCAGTACTCCAACAAGAGATTATGGATAAAATGTGGTTTTAATGATTAAAAAAAGAAGAGGAAGAGTTAGCCCGCTTGCATTCCCTAGTGCTTTATATTAAATGAAATTTATTTATATGGCTCTTTTTACAACTGATGTTGTCTTGGAGCAGCTTTACAGAATCCGGGTCCGAGCCCCAAGTGAGCGAGCCAAAGGCAACAGAGGAAAGGAAAAACTTTTTAAAGCTGCAGTAAGGCATCAAACATAGTCCGATAAGAGGTATCATCTTTGTATGTCAGTTGCACTGGCAGTGTTTTGAACCCTGTAAATAGCCTGTTTTCACTTCTTGCTGAAGATTCATTTGATCCAGAGCCTGCTGATTGCTTCTGCCACTAAGATTCCATATTCTCTCAGTCCAAAATTGGAGGAAAAATAGCCCCAGGGTAAGAAATATCAGAACTACAGAGAACAAGGGCTAACTGAAAAAACAGCAAAGGGGGTGTGATGATGATGAACTGTTACACAAACATTACAAGGGATACAACTTCACAAGTGCATACAGGGACGACTGGGTGGCACCAAATTCTGACCAAAAAAGAGTGTGAAACATAGGCTTCTATACTTAACAGATGAGGAAATCACACCGGATAGGCTTCATGCAGCTGTCCTCTTTTTGGAGGATAGCAGACAGCTGGGGGTGGTCAGCTGCCTGCCTACGGGGGCACCTAGAAACACGCTGAGCAAATCAAGTAGCTGTGGAGGTCCAAGAACTTATATATATATATATATATACAGAACATAGACATTTTAACACAATAATTAAACACAGAATCCAATCTTGACCTTAGAATATAGAAATACATATATTTTAACTAGAAAATATGTGTATTGTTATACCCCTAGTCAGAATCTTAAGCCTAAAGCAGTCTGCGGAATCCATCTGGAGCTGAACAATGGATCATTGTTTTGGAATAAATCATCAGAACGTCTCAGATGATCAACGAGGAGATCCAAAAAACCCCGGTCTAAATCCTTTTAAAGAAGTCTTTGTGAGTTACCGCATGCCACCAAAAAAGCACCATAATGGCCATTAAACATGATGCAGAGTGACACTCTACAGACTGTGGAGGAGGAGGAAAAATAATTCCACTTATGTGACAGAGAGGCCACACCCCAAATATTACACTACAGAATGGTAAGAATGTGTGCAACCACAGTCGCACACTGTTTAAAGAATTGCTGAAAGCTTTCTCTCAGTAATAACGAGGGGCTCTTTGTCAAACTGAGCCCAATTAAACCAACACTAACCCTTTCATTATATGGTGGTCATTATGAACAAACTTGAAAGGTATGAGGTTAGTGATTATTTTTGATTAACTGTGAACATGTTTTGATTCGTATAAATGAATGTGGATCATGTTTATTAATGAACTGCCAGATTTGAAATTTGAAAAGCATATGTCAAACTTTTGAGCAACAGTCCGTTATGTCTTGATCACAGTAGGACAAACTGAAATGGACATTCATACTTTGCATGGATGAGGTGTAGCCTGCAGTTTGGCAGGTACTCAGATATTAGTTGAGAATGAGATTCCAGCATTAAGATGCCCGCTACTGTCTTCAGCTTTGCCACATTCATTTGTCAGTATATTTATAGACAATATCATACAGTGCAAAAAAAAAACCAAAAAAAAAAACACAAGCACTTCTGATGTAGTGTTCATGGTGATTTAGACATGCCGTTTATGCAGCGCTCATTGTGGAGGTGTACACTTCCATAATTCGGTATCTACATTAGCCATTGATACAGTGCAGAATTAAAGACAATCTTTTTGGTAGTTTTCTGGATAAACCCTTTGGTAACACCAAAAAAATACATGGATATTCAAAACATTCTTTATAACATTTTTATTGTAAACCTTGGCAAGTAAAGCAAGTACTATTTTCACCATGAAATATGATCATCTGAGGGATTGAAAGTAGTATTTTGAAGCTTTAAATAGTCTCTCTATGACCTATGACATATGAGGGCAGGTCATCATAATAAGGCGATTCAGTTGACCAGGCCTTCCTCGGTCTTTCCTCCTGGTCTAAGTTAAGACTCTGCATCAAAGGGGACTCGCACAGAGCACAGGGCACTAGGATCAGAGGGACTTGACCTAGGTCACAATCTAAGGAACTTTCAGCAACGCTTTGGGCAAAGTATGATGTTTTAGTTCAATGGGTAATTCCAGCATGAAAGGTGGCATTGTAATAAGGATGAACGCAGACATGGACTTCACTGGCATTTGAGTATTTCAATAATTAAGAAAGTATGAAATGAGTATGCTGTAGTGTAATTGCTTTAATCCCACCAGAAAGCCTGAAGGCTTGATTGTGATCGAGTAATAAAGACATAGAAACAGCCCAACAGTCAACTATTTGTGTGTTAAAGGGAGACTGTGCTAATAGCTAGGACATAAGTGGCAAATTATCCACAATCCTGTTTCAGTTGAGTTATTTTACTGACTGATTTTTGCACAAATAGGACAAAATAGCTTGTTCCCAATTTGAGCAGGTACTATTTCACCAAACTTAGCTCAGTCGCCTTTTCATCTAGTTCTCTGATAGAATTTTTATTGATATTCTGAATATGTTTCTAGATCTACTTTACCATGAACTTCTGCCTCCCTGAACTGCCCATTACTGGTAATTACACATGACGGTTGCTCTTGAACCATTTTTTTCTCCCATTAAATTATATATTTCATGTATCAGGCAAGGGTGTTACCAGAAAATAAAAAAGTACAAAGTCAAGCTTAGGATGTGGTGGAATATTCTGAAAGTCTATAAGAAACGTATATTCAAAGAAATTATTTTAATAATTGTAATAATTATGAGGAAAAACTCAACTTTTAGTTAAAAGGTAACTACTGGCTTCCCGGATGAAGCACACAATTCCCTGGGGACATGAAATAAAAAGGGGTTCTTTATCAACAGTTTGCCCATATTTGCCTCTGCAGACTGCACACTAACTAGTGCTGAAGCCACGTGCTACAATGAAAGAGAAACAGATTGGCCATGACTGTATATTTGTAATAGACCTGTGAAATTCATGCGTTCTTTTGAAAGAACTGATCAAAATCCTAACTCTGAAATGTTAAGGTTTTCATATGTTAAGAGCAAAGTTGCGAATTTCTTTGTTTGTAGCTCAAATGTTATTACATCTGCCTCCTCTTAAATCCAAAATATGCTCTTGCCAAGAGACATGAGCTCAGAGGGAGAATCTATACTATGTTTAAAAATTGATTAGTCTCTGCAATCCAGCCTGCTTGTTTTAAATGTAGTCAACTCCCTGAGGTTACAGTCTAAAGGCATTTTTGATTCTCATAGCCTGAGGTGTCTTGGAGCTGTTATATTTACGTCAATAACCTAAATGCGCAGACGCCGATTAGCCATGGAGAAGGCATTTTTATACTAACCCTAGCCTCCACTTCTGTAATCAAGCTATTTACCAGATATCTACTGCATGAAAAATGAGGGCCACATGGTCAATCTCACATCTTTATATGTAAATCATATTACCCAATCATGTCATAACCATGTAATCATGTTAAGTGGATATGTTCTGCTAGAATATGGGAATAGATTTGGTCTTTTTTTCACTGCATGACACATAAAATAAAAGGAGAGGCTCTTTATGGCAAAAAAAAAGCCCATTTCAACTGCGGACGTTCTGTCCCCTGACTGTGAAAGTACTAGTATCATAGAATAATCAAAAAGTAAATATTCATGATCTGATCCTATGCAAAGCAACATCTGCTTCCACCATCTGCTTTAGAGACCTTCTCCGATGCTTTATTAAACCATTCTATAGAGTGCCTCTTGTTTACAAATCATCATGACCTGAAAATCACACGTAAACCATCATAAGGTGGTTCTTAAGGTGGGATCAAAAAACTGGGAAAAAAAGATAGACCTTATGCATGTCTCTGTCACCTCGATCATCTTCAGTAGGCATGCAAACTGACACAGCTACATTAGCTTGTAGCATCCACATGTGCCAGTTCTCTTCATTTCAGGCATCTCATGATGCCCTTCATAATACACAGAAAACCAGGGCATGCAAACAAGTGGCCTGAACAGACTCACTTCTACTTCTTCCACAGGATCCACTTGTCTGTGGGAAAATCACTGCCAGCATGCAAAGTGGGAGGCAAGGATTAGACATGCAGTTTTGGGATTTAGGTCCTGATCCCAACGAGTTTACTTTGGCTATGCGTGTGCAAATAAAGGTTAAAGTGATTGATGATGTTCACTTTCTGGTGGTGTCTGCGGAATTTTAGAGTTCACTCGAGCTCTGAATTCCCAACATGGGCACCATACATTGAGTTCAACATCACTTACATCTGGGAGAATGCCTTTGAGATCCTATCTAAAAAAGTGAAAATTTTCTCTCATTTTCTGACTAATTCAACTTGGTCCATCTGATTTCCATTATCTCAAAGTTAACCTCTTCCTCTCAATTCTCAATGGGTTTAATCCATGTGCTGATGGGGGGAAGTCCGTTCATTAGAGGACTGGGATCATGGAAACAGTTTTCTGGGGTCGTCTTTATGAAGCACAGTGTTTGAACAAAGTCTCCAGAGGGCTCGATATTCTCTTAAGTTGAGGCACCAAAGAGAAGAGCAGGCTTTGAAAAAAAAAGCAGGTTGGATGTAATGGGAATCTCCCTTTAAACGTGATCCAGCAGAGCAGCACAAGAATGTGAGGAATGTCTAGGTCTGAAAAGAAAATGAACACATTCCTCTAGCTACTCCTGGTGGATACACCGTTTAACATAATGTGCAGCGTGTACATGATAAACTAAACAACAGAGTCAGGGTGGGGTTATGCAATAGATTATTTATCATTTGCAATTAAAATACTGTATATACTCAGTGTTTGATTTGGAGTTATAATGAATAGTCAGAGCTAAAACACAAATTCAGTATAATGAAAAATGACACATGACCTACTCTTACATTTGTAAAAATATTACTTTTTGTATACTTCTATGCCAGATGAATCTCTGACACTGTCCATTTGAACTGTTTAGATCATGTCAGCACAAATCTGGTATTCATAATGCATTCTAAATGCATTTATAACCCTCTAGAGCCCACAGCGGCCTGTGCTGGCTGCTCTGCATTTCACTGTAATTTAGCAAACAGAGTTACAGCAACTCTCATTACAAATTATATTTAAATAGATATTTTGCACTTTAATCAAAATATTCAAGTTTTATATTCATAAAAAAGGATTTTACAGTTATACATACATTTTTTACAGTGAATGTCCCAAAGACACCAGGAGGCATTTTAGGGATGTCGTTTTATTTGGAGTCTGGCCGATTCTGCTTCTATATCTGATTCTAATATCTATATCAACAATGACAGTATTTTCATGATTCAAATTCGTAAAAATCTGTGTTTATTTGTGTGTTTTAGCACAGTTTAGCAGATTAACTTGATGGATTGTTCCAATTCCATCGCAAATGTATCAAATTCAAATTCAGTTGAGAGGCAAGTTCAATAGACAACCATAAAACATCTTCAGGATTGATGACTAAGAAAAATACTTCCGTTGTTTTATACTGAATTCACACAGACTACCATCCTTTTATCTAAACTGTGACTCCCTCAGCTTCACAGTGGCTAAACAAGTGGCAAGGACAAGTTCAGCTTCCTCACTTGAATAGTCCAAACTATGTACACAAACAAATCAATACGAAATTTGCCTTTTCTGTTGTCATTTGCCATTCAAATGTGCTTGGTCAACACGCTGTACTTTTAAAGAAAGGGGTCACTTAGGATTTGTAGGGGAAGGTGTTCATGTTTAGTCTTCAGTCATACACACACATATATCCTGAACCGATGATATTTTTCTATTTTTGTTGATACGTGTTTTACATTTACGGCATTTATCAGACGCTTTTATCCAAAGCGACTTCTCTAACTACAGGGGGCAGTCTCTCCCTGGAGCAACTTGGGGTTAAGGGTCTTGCTCAGGGACCCAGTGGTGGTGTGCTGGAGGTAGGATTCGAACCCATGACCTTTTGGTCTGGAGGCAAGTATCCTACCAACTGAGCTACCTCCACCCCATACATTTTCAACATTTACGTTGTTTGCAGCACCCCTCCATCCACCTACCAGCACATCATTGACCTACATTTATACATCATATATACTTATACAAAAATGCTGAACTGTCCGTTATATGCACTTCAGTTTGACTGTATTTACTAGCTGTCAAATACATTTGCTTGTATGTTCATTACTCAACGTTAGACACTAATTGGTTAACAAAGCAGATTACAGTTTACATTTACATTTATGGCATTTATCAGACGCTTTTCTCCAAAGTGACTTACATTCCCTAACTCCAGGGGGCAGTCTCCCTGGAGCAACTTGGTGTTGGTCTTTCTTAGGAAATTAAGGAAAATAAAGGGAAAAGTGCACAGATTAAGGTTAATTAAAGGGTAAAACGACTGAATTTTCCTCTTACTTTTTCAAATTTGCCCCTTAAATAATAGAACCTCCTGAATGAATGCCTTATGTTTACGATTAAGGGATTTCACACTCCACTTTAATCCACTTTTAAGGTCAAATTAAGGGATCGGTTCATAAATTAATGGGCACTTAATTCAAATTAAGGGGTTTGGTGTATTTTCAAAATTAAGGCAGGGTTAAGCACATTATAAGTACATTGTGTTTAGTAGTGACTGCTCAACACAACAGAATGCATGCAAGTTAAGACTGTGTTTTTTATGACACACTCCGTAGGCTTTTGTGGTGGAAGTGATTTTGCTCAACAACAAGGATGTATGAATATACCAATAAAAATAACATTACTATGCTGGTCTTATGATAATGTCTTATGAAACCTGGCATTACTCTCATAGGCTCACGTTTTAAACATACATGTAACAATGATTACCCATGTGCAATCAAACAGGCTTATGCCAAGCTTTTGTAAAGCACTAGGAAAACGGGACTCACAGAAAGTACTTTTTATCTGTAATTTTACTCACTATAGATTCATAACACTGTATCTCTAGATAGCATACTTTTTTACACACACATCCTTTTTTTACTGCTTTTCATTGTAACATTCATATCATAATACTGGATCCTCTTCAAAATGTCCTATTATAATTTTTCAAAAAGACACATAGAACAGGAATATCATGCTGGATGGTAAAAAAAAAAAAAACCCCATTCAGAAAAAAAAATAACATAACAGGAAGCAACAATTTCATGCAGATGCATACTGGCCCGCTTCTGCTTGTGTTAAATATAGTAATTTCATGGAAAAACAAAGCAGCATTGGATCGGCTGCTCGCCAATCTGCCCATTTCGGGGTCTCTAATGACCCTAGGGGTCACAGTGGTGAGGAAGTAAAAGCAGATCAGAGAGAACATGGGTCCAGTGGGCAAGACAGGCTCTATAAATCTAACTCACTCAGAGGAAACCATCCTTTATTTTCCCCATTTCAATTAAAACACAATCACAGTCTGCACATTGTGTGCCAGCCCATAGACAAAGGTTGGAATTCATAAAATGGTTTGAAAGACAGGAAGAGGACGGGGTTCAATAGGGCACTCTTTTATGTTTGAGGATTTCAAGTGTATATAGTGCATCTTTTCACTGCATCTGCTTTAATAAAGAAATTGTCCAGCATGTTTCCTCTATACAGCCCCAAAACGACTTACCAAATTGTGCCAGATCATGATTATTGTAAAGGCTTCAGATTACTTACTGTAAGATAAAGAAAAGACTTGTTCTTAACTTGCATTGTTCATAACTGTTTATTTAAATGAATTAGATTAATTATGATTACAATGAAATAATGTAGAGGTGGTACCTTCTCTCTAAAGACAAACAAAAAAAAACATTTAATAAACTTACATGGTTGGTTAATTAAAAATGTAAAGTACAGGCAAAGCTGTCTACCCTTACATATCACTGGCAGGTTAAGACTACAAACTGGCTGAGCAGTACACACTTGGGTAATGACAGAATTCAAAAAGGATTTTGATCACACTCTAGTGGTGGATTTCAGGAATGCATACACTTATCCAAATCCCCAGCTTTGACTGAAATAGTTCATTAGCTTCATCGATTCCCAAAAAATTTGTATTATTTAAACCTCATATTTTTACATCCATTTGTTAAAGATTTCCTTAAATGTTAAAGTGACAGAAACACAGATTTACATTTACAGCATTTATAAGACGCTTTTATCCAAAGCGACTTCCATTCCCTAACTACAGGGGACAGTCTCCCTGGAGCAACTTGGGGTTAAGGGT
>JBBPDC010000002.1:9767492-9786344 GCA_037974485.1 Hemigrammopetersius urotaenia
CTGCCACACCGGGATGCTTCGCCTTGAGGTTATATGATAGTAATGTAGTGCTTCGGTGGTAATTGAATTCACTTTTGCAAAGCCCACATATTACCCTTGTCTGGTCCAAATCCCCCTCTGGTAGTAACTTAAAGCGAAATTGTTCATTTAACAGCGCGTGTTTATCTTCCATCGCTAGCTTGACTAAGTTTGTGTGGTATGATTGTGTGGTACTGCAATGCAGAGGGGCGTTTAATTTTCAAATTAATCGCACGATCAATTTACTTTAAAGTGTTATAGAAAATAAATTAACGCAAATAGTTCACGCAATATTTTTAACAGCCCTAATTCAAATATAAGCCTTACTAAGCAGTTCATTTTTTGGCAATTACCAGGCTAACATAACATTACATAGAAAACACAATCCTGCTGTTATTTAGAAGTCTCTAATTAAGGCTGGACAGAATTCTAAAGAATAACTGAAATGCTTGATGTCATTTCCTGGGGCTTGTCATGAGAGTGTGGGGTCTTAGCACCTGTGCCGCCCCTCCTCGTAGCTTTAAGCTAGCGGCTGAGTTACCTGGGTGACAATGCGCAGCGGAGGGCCCTGAGGGAGGGGGCGGCAGGGACTGAGGGGTGAGACGGAGGAGGAGGGGGAGCTGGGTGCTTTGAGAACCCATCGACGCTCCAACCCCACAATCGACTGTGCCCAAAGAACAGCCAGAGAGGAAAAGAATGGGGCACAAAACAGACAGGAGAGCAGAGAAAAGGAGAAGGGGAGGAGAAAGGAGAAGAGGAGAAGAGAAGGGAAGAAAAACAAGAGAGGAAGAAGAAGAGAAGAGAAAACAAGAAAGGAGAAGAAGAAGACAATAAGGAAGAAGAGAAGACGGAAGAGGAGAGGAGCAGAGGAAAGGAAGAAGAGACAAAGAGATGGAAGAGGACACAAAGGGAAGAAAAGGAAGAGAGAAAAATAGGCTAGTTGGAATGCTGAGGTTAGCAGTATGAGTTAAGGAGTTTTAGAATGGTCCAGAAACCCACAAACTGTCATCTATGTTCAGTGAGGTGCATTGTTTTAAAAGAGTCAATGCTAACTCTCTGTTTACCTTCAGAACTTTAAAAAGTGACTTCCCTGAGGAAATCTGATAATAAAATTGGATAGCAGCTCTAAAGTTAAGGAGTGACCTCACTTACAACTAGAATATAGTTTCAGGTTTTGAGGGAGTTCTGAGGAAAGGAATAAATATATGTCTTGTAGTCAGTAAAAGTTAACATGAGAGAGCTTAAAGAAGCAAGAGACCAGATCCTGCAGTGACTATCCATATCCACCAGATTACCATGCCCAGAGTGTAGTCATGCATTTGTGGTGGAGCAAATAATGTAAGGCAGGATACCTGGGGGAAAGTCCACTGTGGGAGCAGTTTGTCGGGGAGGTGAGGGGGCTTGTCCTGCTGGATGTGTGTCTGGGTTGAGTACGTCCCATTGTGCTGCTGGGGGAACTCTGAGGTTAGAAGAAAACAAGACGGTAAAACCTCAGAAATACAAAAGAACATGTCTTTATTTAAACCTGTCTGTGACATACATTTTTAGGATTAACAATGGAGCCCCAAACTGTTAAAATAAAGGTGGAAGCAAGCAATTGTCTAGATATAATGAGCGGATTCCTCTCAATGGAACTAATGGAGTCAAACTCTGAATAACAACCCCAGACCATTATTCACCCTCTGCTACACTTTACTGTTGTTGCGGTGCTTTTGGGCAGGTGCTATTACCTTTATGTCCACCATATAATAATTTGACAGCCTGAAAAATGGTGACATATGATTCAAACATCCATACCACAATATAAGACCACATACTTTCGATCAATTAGTGTACCTCAACTCATAATATTGTGAGCTAGTTACGAGTAGGCAATCTCCTATATTTTTGGAGTAGTGTCACATACTAAATGTGAGTGTATATATATTTATATATATTTTAGAGCTAAATTATCAAAGAATATATAATTCACTAACAAATATGAACATACATTCAGCTACATTTCCTTATAAAATATAACTATAAATATAGAAAGTGCATATTGAATTGGTAAAATACAGCTGAACTTGGAGGCGGGAGGTTTGAAAGTAGCCTCCAAAAACGTTATTTATAGATAGATGGATTTTTCACTATACGCAGGTGCTCTTGGATAGTAACCCCAGCGAAAAGCAGAGGATTACTGTACATGGTATTGGGAACTCACTGGATGGATTGAAAGATAGTGTGCATTTACCACTCCACTGGTGTTGCTGGCATTCTTCAGGTGGCTGTGCAGTAGTTTGGTGGCCCCATCCTGAAATGTCTTGGGCAGAGCTCCAAGCAGCATGGTAAACTCAGGCGTGTTCAGCTCAAAGAGAGAGATCAGCACCACCTGGGCAGCCTACACAACACAGAACACACACCATTAGAGATACAATCAGTGTTTAGACTGTCCATCCAAGCATGCTGGGTACTTTGTAAGCGAAGGTTCTGAAAACTACAGGTCATCATCCCGACAAGGAACTTAACAAAAAAGCAATTCACATGTGAGACTTGTGCATGTAAGGTTCTCTATGGTTCTCAAAATCTGATAATCTTGTGATTTTACCTTTTTATTCTATACCTTAAGTGTTACACACATACATGCATGTTGTGTAAATCATTGTTATTTTGTCAGAACATACAAAATGTGTTAGGCAAACGAGAAAGAAGAAAGAGCCCCTGGATTTTGTATACATTCCACGCTGCTTTACAAATTCCACAAATTAAAAAGACAGATAACAGCAAAAGTAGAAATCAATTTCTGATCTGTCAAACTAATTTGCAATCCAACCCCCCACCCTCACGCCCCAAATGTTGAAAGTGTAAAAGTTGAAATGTTCAGAAATCATTTTGTGAGGCAGCAGTATGCAGGTTAGAGACAGGTCACACTTTAAATGTCACACTCTTGCGGTGGTTAGAGGCCGGTGGTGCGTGCTGGTTGGTGGTTAGGCCAGTGGGAGGGCACTACCTGCTTACACCTTTCCTCCAGGTTACCCTCTCCAGGCAGCAGGGCTGTAGTGCTGGGCCTGCCTGAAAACTCCTCACACGCCCAGTTATGAAGTGTCTAGGCCATAGCGGCAGGGCAGACAGTGTAACAGTGTAAGACAATGACAAACATCGCCATCTCCAGGCTGCGTTTGTGCTGCTAATATGGGTAAACGTGTAGATCTTGCAGCACCAAGATGGTCAAAAAATTGTCTTGCTGCTTACAGTAAATCAAGCCCAAAGCATTTTATCAAACTTCATAACACAGACACATATTAATGACATGTGACCTGTCACTATGTAGACTTACCTTTCTGACATCAGAGCTTTTGGGTTCTGTCGTCCAGGTGATGATACGGGACACAGCTAATCTTGTCTCGCTGGAATTTACAAAGTCTCCTGGGTCCATCTGCCTTGCCAGGGATTCAATATACTTCAGGATAGCCACTTTCACCTGTCAGTCACAACCATCACAACAACAACAATGACAACATTAACAATTACCACACGCAGACAAAACAGTGAATTATAAATTCTTACTAAATGCATCCAGTACAATGTTTACCTTTAAATTGGGAGTTTGTGTTTGATCAACTATGAACCTCATGAGAATATTGAATTGCTGGTCAAATGGGAAAGACTCACTGCAAAAAATAAAGATTAAAATGCATACTTTTATAAGCAAAAGGAAAGTGTACAAAAGTGTGTTCAAAAAAAGATTTTTGAGAGTATAATAGAAGTCAGAACAGGTCCATCATCTAACCGTGTGATATCCAGAGCCTTCTGCACTTTAGCCTGAACTGAGCCCAGGAGATCAGCTCCCATCTTTTTAAGAAGCTGAGTTAGCAGGACAAAAAGCCAATCCTGCAGGTCCTCTCGGTGAACAGTTACGAAGTCTACCAGAGTCTCCAGGAACATGCTAAACACCTGAGACAGAAAATCTATTTATTGACATCAGTTGGATGAATAGAATAGCTACCCAATTCATCTGGCTCTAGTCGTGTGTGTGGTCATTAAAATAGAAATGATATAGCATAAAACAGGATAATGTTTTCAGAGCATGAATCAGGAAATATGTTTTAAGTGAATCAAAGAAAACTCATGCAAGTTTTACTTACTCTCTGTTATTAATATCCACACCAAGGCAGAACATGCAAATAACAAAAACACTCCATTAGTGGCTAAAACCAACTCACTTTTGGAAACGCTTCCTAAACAGAAATGTGTGCAAGACTTAATATTTAATATAATTTTGTATTCAAACTAAACACTACAGGTCATGAACACAAAGTTAGTAAACAACTGAGAGCAGCATGCAATCTTCATGGTAGGTTACCTTGCTGTGAGGATCTGCAAACATCCTGGTGAAGATCTCACATAATCTTTTCAGCTCCACTCGACTGCCACAAGTACAAAGACAGAGAAAATATTTTATTAAAAAAAAAACCTTTCTGAAACAAACTTTTACATATTGTATACCTAAACTGGCAAGTCTTATCCTACACAATTTACAAAGAAACTCCCCTTTTAAAAATAAACAGGCTGTTCTGTTAACATATAAAATGAAACGAGAGATAAGGGATAATTGTGTATATCCAATAAATACAAAGCTAGACAACACCTTCTCAATCTTAATTTACTAAAGTCACTAAGAACTCAAGGTTTACCTTAGAACACGCTGACTCTTGAGCAAGTTTTGCAGGCCCATTAGCCCTTCCTTCCTCTCGGACCAATTTGAGCTGGCACAGTGGTTCAGCACCTCTGCAACATCTTCTGTCTGCCGCAGGTAATGTGGGATCCCACCGTTCCTGGACCCATACGAGCGCTCAGAGCAAGCACTGGATGCATCACTATTGGCATCGTCGTCAGAGTACATCCCCGGAGACTCATACCGTCGCCTCATAGGCTTGCGCTAATGAAGAGTGCACAAGAGGTTGCAGACTTTGAAAGTAGAATAAAAAGATACAGCCTACTCAAAATGTTATTACTGAGAATTCAGCCAGCCAGGGGAGTTAATTCAAAAGGCTCATCAAGACACAAGTCAAAGCTTTTGCATTTTTAATTTCTTTTGCCATAAGAAGAAAGTCATGCAGAATTCAAGGGAAAACATTAAAATTAATATAAACAAGACTGTAAAGTTAAAGATGGCTTTGAGATCTCCCAGAAAGATTAAGAGTTTAGTGGATAGAAATATAAGAGATATAAGACCATCTGACACAAAACCAGGATTGCTGAATGCTGAAGGACAGGTAACTTAGGCTTATGTATTTAAAATATTTCCAGTAGCTTAGCAATGCACTGAAAGCCATTCCAGTTTATATCATTAGTATAGTAAATGCTGATGTAGTGTCTGACAGCAGACTCAGGGGAATTAAATCTGGTTATGCATGCTAATGAACTACTACTATGTTTTATTTTTTTGTTGTCTGCTTGTTTATTGAGCTCTTATGCAAAACTTTACACCATGAATGTGTTTTGGTAGTAATGCATGAATTTACAGAGACAAACACAATTCAAAACACCACGCCAAAATGAAGTTTTTCACCCGAAAAAAACTGGTCAATGCTGTGCAGATGGGATGAACTTGGTAAATAGAAATGCTTAATCAATTGAAAAATGAAATGATGATGGTGGTTCTTTGAAGTGCTCACTGTCTCATTTGACACTCACTGCATGATGATATGAGTAACTTTGCTGATTAGTGGATAGAATGACAATACAGTGAATTAAAAAAAACTACCTTATTCCTGGAGTCTCCTAACAGCTGAAGAAATTATCAGACAAACAAGAAAGGAAGAGCAAAAAGACATGTACATTTCAAAGTAGGATCTGCCGAATGCAAACAGACATTTTGGAAATTGTACCCAAGTACAGCTGACACTGATCACAGATACAGATACTCTAACAGCTCAGAAAAGCTTGGCATTGTTTAAAGAACAGTGGACTGTGTTGCAATGAAAATAGTTTAATTCTGTTTTTAATTTCCAAAAAAGTTCATATTCATAACAAAACAGAAAAAAGACAAAGATCATTTAAGGCTATAAATAAAGGAAAAGGAAGCTCACCAATGCATCAGCTACAGCAGCCTCAACATCTGTTCCTGTGTTCAAAACTCTCATTGCATTTACAGAGGCAGAGATCCGGGCCTGGTGGATTAACCCAAAACGATCTGAGAGAAGTGATAGAATGCCAGAAGAGATGTTAGGAGTAGCACACAGAGAAAGCAAAAAAATACCTACCTCGCATGTGGAGGAAGGGAACAAGGAAAACAAATTCACAGAAATTACATATATAAAGACCAGACCACCATCAAATAGGCATTCAGAAAATCAAATAGGCATTCAGAAAAGCAAAGACAGTCAATTTAAGAATAAGCAACTGCAATTAAAATTCACAATAACATAAAACACTTGGCAATTCCTTGAAAACCCACAAACCATGGAAGAGGAAATATTACATTTAGTAGCACCCTAGATTTGTGCCATGGAGCCTCTTGAAAACCTCCAAAAGGCTATAAAATAATATGAAATGCGTTGCACTATATTTTACAAATGACAAGACAAACGAAAAGAAAAAAAAAAAATTCAAACATCAAAAGCTGATAATGAAAACTCAGCAAACCAGCATGGTATACACCAAACATAACTCCTCAAATGAAGCTATACATGGAGCAAGGAACAAAACTATCCCTGTCCAAAACAATTTAATCAGAAGAAAATACAGGCAGCTAACACACATTATCTGGCAAAAAAAAATGGGCAACAAAAGCTCCTGCATGAATATAGCACTACAACAAGCAGAAAACTTCACACTTCAGGTCATTTGCTTCAAAGTAACTATATTAATAGTCAATGTAATGACTATTAACTACACCACAAGTCTAAGAAATAATTAAAATATTTTTTTTGAAGTGTCCAAGTTTTAGCCTGAGCGAGCAACAATACTGGACCGACAGAACGAAGGCATGCTTGCCCTGAGTGTAGGGCAGGGATGGGGGGGCATGCAGGTCACCTGACTGGCCCACGGGATCGGCCGTGGACAGCGCACTGGTGGAACGAGAGTGGCGTCGGGAGGCTGCAGGGACAGGAAGAGCGGGGGGTAACACCCCAGGGAATATTAGTGCTATACTACACCACCCAAACAGAGTGCCATTCCTGGCAGGAGACACAACAATTAACATGCTTCTTTCCAAACCAAAACACTATCTAATTATAGGTGAGAGACACAAGTGGTGAACTGGTAACCATGGTAACCATGATCAAACAGCGCAAGAGACCAGAGGCGTGACATGTCCCCATTTGTCACTGTAGGAGACATTCACAAGCAGAGGAAGCAGATTAGCAATGAACACAGAGTGCAATGAGGTGTACGCTGCAGTGCACTTGCTGCCTTTTTTTTCTCTCTACACCATCTCTCTCACTTAAAAGAACTATAAAATAGATTTATCAACAGATCATCATTACCTAAAAGTAAATAATTCAGTAAGTCAGTTTGTGAAAAAAAGTGTGTATGTGGGGTTCACATACACAAATGAAAAAAAAAGTGGGACAACAGTATTTAGAAATGCAGTAATCACACAGTAGTAGCATTTGTTGCACAACCATAAGAACATTAGTGCATGCAAACCAGGCAAAAGACAAAAAATAAAGATTACTGAAAGGGCTACTGGATAGAAGGGCCAAAAAAGGTACTTGGGTACTGGGAAGTTGGGGTCTAGGGGGATGTAGAGTAGAGGGGGGGTCTAGGGGATGTAGAGTAGAGGGCAGGGTGGTCTGCTGATGGTGGGCTCCATCAGTCACTGCATGGTTTACTCACCCAGAGGAGTAAAGCCCCGAGCGGGGCTGGTATCACGGCTGCTCTCGCGACTGGTGTCACGGCTGCACCCCTGACTCATGCTGGGGCGAGGGATGCGGCTGCTCCGGGCTAGCGTGCGGTAAGGAGAAGCAGCAGGAAGAAGAGCTTTACCACACAGCCTGGCTGTTAGAACACACGTTAGGGCGTTAGTGAAGCCGCAGAAGGGCCAGAACCAGAACAAACGACGGGGGCTGGGGAGACGAGGGCTGCACTAGGAGGTTCTGATGGTTCTCCGTTTCAGAAAAAGGTTAGACACTCAAAGCAATTTGGCTGAATTAGTCTGTGGAGACAGTTTAAGAAGCCCATAACAACAACATTCAAACATGAACTGACAAAAAACACGTGCCATTGAAATAACATATAAAGTCTGGACCATAAATTCTAGGAAAAATGAACACCAAGAAACAGTATTTTGAATTCATTTGATATTCATTGACAAATCACAATGCTAGCAGAAATATTTACTGGTCTGATCTTAAAAGAGGCAGCTTTTGCAGATGTGCAGACATGAAAATGTATTGACAAAAGACTGGCAGACACAATGATCTCAGCACACAAAGCTGATGAAAAGCACAAATGGAAGGAAATGGTTAGTCACCTTACCACTACTTTGTGACTGGTATATCAATTACATGAACCAGATAGCAGTGACAAGCCTTTGAGTAAGACTGAAAATAGTGGCATCAGCATCCTCAACAACGGTCTGATACAAATACTGAGGCATTATTCCTTTGAGAGGCATCCCACGGCCATGCACTTTTTAAGGAGGACAATATAATGCTACAAAGGCTAGAGGCAGTTCAGGGCATTCTGAACATGTCCTTTTCTGTAATGCAGGCTGCCACTCACATTCTAAAGTACTTCAAAAACCTCTGTTGGTCTGAACATTCTTACCTTTCCCAACAAAAGCTTCAATTTCTGCTAATGACAGTAAAATTACATTCTTGTAGTAATCTTTGAGGTTATTCAAGAGTTGTTTTTAGGTTTCTTCGATTTTATAAATTACCTTTTTTATGAACAAAACTGTAAATATTAGGGAAGTAGAAAAACTTCAGGTCTCTAAATTGTGAGATCTCGCAACATTACATTTGTGTGCACTTACCTAAACCCAGCCTATTGGGGCTGGTCTCACGGCTACAGCCCTGGCTTCTTGGGATCCTTGGGCGCTTGTCACTGGGAGTAGCAGTGGCAGTGGTCCGTGGAATTCTGCCATATGTGTGACTCAAGAGCTTTCCAGGGGAGCTGGAACGGCTGCCAGCTGCCAGGAAAAAAGCCAGAAGCAAACAGTGAGCATTAGTGATCCATCAAACAGGTCACTTCCAGCAGCAATTGGAAGGACGTTGAACAGAATTAAATTTCTACTAATTCAAAGCTGAATTCTTTTAAGGGGTATTTAGAACAAGCAGACAACTTATTACTCATGTGAAAGCCTTTCAGGCCTGATTAGTTAGACAGCAAAACAGCTGTGTGTCTTCACAAATGTATAGTTTTACTTTTGAAATATTAACAACTCAAAGTGAAAAATAGATAAATCTTTCCTTCCAAACAGGAGACAGTACATATGCTACAGCACCTGTACCTCAGAGAGCTGATTTCAGCTTTGAAGTCATTTAGACATTTAGATAAAGATGACTTTGATCAAGGAGCTATATCTGCTGTACGGGAAACATAACACAAAAAAGACAATATTTGTGCTAACACAGCAAAATAATATTCACAGATACATAAAAATACCAGAACCAAATAAATGTGAAAAGGGGGAAAACAATAAGCTCCAAACATCAACACGATCAATACTTGGGGAAAAAAAAGAAAGAAAAACTCACAGATCTAAATAAAACATATTTAATAAACACAATAAACATTACATTATGATAAATGAGGAGACAAATGTAGGGGAAGATCATGCAGGGTAGTATGTTTAGGTTGGGTGGTAATGTAGTAGCTTTGTTTAGATGAACTTGGGGGCTTACCACCAGAGGGGTTAGCTGATCTGGATCCTTGTGTATGGAGGCGAGCCGGAGGACAGGTGAAAATTAGCCCATTATAAAAGATGCTTAATGTGACATGACAACTCAGCATGCACCAGGCAAGACATTTTAATAATCCGTGCTTTGCTCAAATATACAATGCTAGCGTGTGTGTTGACAACTTTCACCAGGATGCCAGTCTGCATTACAAGAAAAACAGGCCACAGAGATGTATG
Organism: Hemigrammopetersius urotaenia; assembly: GCA_037974485.1. NCBI lineage: Eukaryota > Metazoa > Chordata > Actinopteri > Characiformes > Alestidae > Hemigrammopetersius > Hemigrammopetersius urotaenia. The sequence goes on from JBBPDC010000002.1 coordinate 9,777,577, forward strand.
ACCACAAAGTAGAGGTGCCATACAGCAGGAGTATGCGTTATTAGAGATGGAAATGGTGCTCCCACAGGTCTGGGGTGGGGGGCTGTTGATAAGCAACACCACCTACTGGACCAGCCAGGAACATGTGTGGGAAGAGAAGAGTGTGAGCACTTACGTTGGGACTGAGACACCATTTTAGCTCGGCTCCGGCCTCTGTTGTCTGTTACAGTAGTGTTAGAACCAACAGCACTGCCAGAGCTTTGTCTTCTCGTACGCACACGACCTATAGATAGATGCAAAAAGGAGAGTTAAAGTAAGCCAAAGTAAAATGAGAAGAACGAATAAAAGGAGAAACACGCCTTTATGAGTGAAAAGTGACAAGACATTAAAACAGGGGTAGAAACTCAATTAATATGCATGAAAGATTTTCACAGTTCATTTGGGTTCAAACTAGACATGGCCGGTATTCAGTGACTTGGTAAACCACATATCAATCACACATGCAAATGTTATAAAGAACAGTCATGACAGTCCCAGATCATTTTACAGATTGATCAGGGTCATGCACTACAGATCCTCCTCTAAAAACAGATCAACATTCAGAAACAACTCGGGTAAAATTTACAGGAAGCACAACTGCAGAATGGCAGAAGAAGGAGAGATGAAAAAGGCCCACACTGTCTGAATAGGAGGGGAAAAGGCCCTGGTATGTGTCAAAGTAACACCCACACGAATGCCAAAACACTTGATTTCCCAGCAAAACATTGTCAAGAGCAAAACTCTGCCTGGCTGGCCTTTTCCCCATAGTGTCATCCTGGTACCACCTCTTCCCCAGGTAAGCAATGCACACACACCTAGAAGCACATGTGATGTTTTGAACAAAACAAAACAAAAAAACATTTTCACTTAGACCACGTTGCCTTCTTCCTGCACGGTCCAGTTCTGATGATGTGTCAAAGGCCCCATGTGTCGGCAGCTACTTAGACCCATACACAGCAAGCTGTGAAGCTCTGTGTGTTCCGACACAATCTACTCCAGCAATATCACATGCTTTAAAAATTCTCACTCCTCCAAGCAAAAGGTCTACAGGGTAGCAAAGCTCTACCTCACAACAAAAAGTCTCATATAATACATTTTACACCACAGTGAGCATCAATATGTGGGCAGTTTAAATTGCCGATGATAAACGATGATATGGGGTATTTATTGTGATTTATCGGCACATGTCTAGTTGAAACCATACAAGGAATGGGGCACACATGCTTCGAAAAAAAATTATGGTATTTCTGTAAATTCACAGCCAAACCCACTTACAATGTGTTCAAAATGGTACAATAAAATTGTAATTTGTTTTTTTTTTTTTTTTTAAGTCAGAGGATATGTTCGGGATGCTTTCAAAGTGTTAAAATACGATGGATATTTAATACAAGATTCATTTTACAAGATAGCACTGTTTCCCTAATTTTAGTGTGCCAAGGTTTATTAAAAATACATAAAAATGACAGAGCTCAGCAGAGGAAAATAACCTTATATAAATAAGAACAGTGAAGTGAAAGACAGTGGAAGATAAATAAAAATTAAAAGAACATTGACTATAATTATACTTGCAATTTAATTATTCTCAAAATACACAAAATAATTAAAAAGTTATTACTATTAATATTTATTTTTATTTATACCATTACCAGTACTACTGTTACTACTACTACTACTACATTTCCTACCACTAGTACCATAATAATAATAATAATAATAATAATAATAATAATAATAATAATAACTACATTACAGTTTAAGCTCAAACATCAGAGGGGTACAAAAATGATTGGGTAAATACACATGGATGGGTAGGGAGAGGGAAACTCAACCAGAGCAGATACTGGTTACAAAGGGAAAAAAGGTATCTAAGCCAGTATGTTACGGTTTGCTATTAAGGTATAATTTGGGTCAAAATCATGCAGACAGGTCATGCAGAAGTAGGGTCACCACAGTTTCCTTTAACAAACAGGGAAGACAAAAAACACTGCCCATCACTGAGGGTCTCAGCTGAGACCAAGAGACACACACGCACACACACACAAATACACAAATCTTACCATCTAATTTACCAGGTGTACCATCTTTGGGGCAAAAAAGACAAAAGCAGGGGAGTGCGGGGTCAAGAGGAGAAGTATAAGAGAAAGAGATGAGAGTCAGTTTGGTTGGAAGAAGCGTGGAAGACAGGGCTGTAACCAGAGTTAGGTCTTGCATGGAAGGAGAGGGCAAAATTTAGTTATGATTGCAAGCAAGGGAGCAAATAAAGGACTGCATTTTACATTATATCAGGTGGGGATTTAAAACGGGACAACTACAGTATTATCCCACATAAAGAAAATCAGTGGTAGGGGAAAAAAACTGTCATTTGTTCCTCATCAGAGCACAGTTTAATAACTTCTAAGGTGGCCATCAGCTTTATTAATGGCCTGCTATGGCCATAAAAGCCAGTGATCTTATGAGCATTTCATTAAAATTGCTTAATTAAAGATGATAGCAAAGAGGACCTATCGGTTGAGTGCCCAGAGCTGATCCATGGGGTGGGTGTGAGGATGCTTACCCAGGGAGGCGTAGGATCCTGGAGGCAGGGCTGCAGCAGAGCCGAAGGGGGAGGGGGAGGGCGAGGGCATGGTGGACATACGGGACTTGGCACTGGCAGCAGCGTTCACATCGATGTCACTGCGGGAGCGCTGGAGCGAGCCGGGTGTGGAGGGCGCTCTGGAGCTTACCACCTTACCTGCCACAGAACAAAAAGCAAACTTCTTAGATCTCTCCAGAAATCCTGTTGATAAAATAGGTTCTCAAAATATTAACAATCTATGACAATAATCAAGCATGTGTCAGAATACAGATACAGCAATATACTTACTTCTGGTCATGCTGCCTCCTATGACACTTTTCACAGATAGCGGACGACTAAAGAAGAATGAAGAAAAAAAAACAGGGTATGGAATTGAAGGCAATGGTAATGGAAAGGCAAAGAAAGATGGACTGAGACTTCAGATGAGCAGTTTTCTGACCGGTCTGTCAAGCCAAATACTCTGCAAAAGACACTAAGCACTTGAGGGTGAGGGCAAATCAGTTTACAAAGACGAAGATCCAGGAGCCGCTCTTGTAGCAGTGTTAGGAGATTAGTTTTACTGACAGATGAAAGCAGACAGGGCTGCTATGGGAACAGAGCACAACTAAGCTGAATTCAAAAGAACACAAAATCAGTCATTCACACAGCAGTTGCTGTTTTATGTTCAAAATTTAAATGAGCCTCTGTAGTTTACCACAAAAAAACTTTCTAGGCCCAAAATGAGTCAACACCTCAGCTTTTCAGAATTATACAGCAGATCACTCATCAGCTATACTGAACTTTATTACTTTTAACTTTAAATGTGCTTGCAAGTTTCATAAACAGTGGCCATAGTGACACAGTGTTTTTGTCTACTTGAGCCGAGATGCAAGTGAGAAGATCAGTCCAGCACTTCAGTGATAATGCAGGCAGAGCGATGATCTCACTGTATCTAAACAAACAATCAAGCAGATGCCAGAGATGAGATAATTGCCTAATATCCAGAAAGGGATCATTATGCTAGGAAACCGATCAATCACTACACATGCTCCTTATGCCAAAGATGCCAACGTTTTTTCTGCAAATAGAGATTACGGTCAAAGTGAGGATAAACTATAAAGGTCCCCCTACCAAATCAAACTTGCCCCAATATCATTTGGAAACAGTAAATAAATTGACAAAGTGATTTATATAAAGTCTTATTTTATAAGAAAGGCATTCACAATGCTTTATAATGCTTACAATAGAATACAATACAATTATCTCCATGTAAATTACTATTAAAGAAGGAGTCAAGGTGTGTGTGGGTATGTCAGTGTATCTCACTTGAGGCTCTCCTGAGAGCTGGAGGAGGAACGATCTGACTGAGGCAATGACACTATGCTGTCAGAACTCTTCAGGTGAGACTGGAGGGCTTTCTGATAGGTTGACTCCAGAGCCTGAAACAGATGCTCGGCCTCTCGGCTGTAGTGGCCATGGAATCCCCAATAACACCTGCAAATGGCACAAAAACATCATCCACAGTTTCTTTATGACAGATAAATGACAGAAAAATTCTCACATGCTGAGACAAATGCAAGTGCCACACTGGGTAGTAAGTCTGAATTATTTCTAAAGTAATTCATGCAATAACGTACCATGTTGGTCAACAAACTTACTTTCTGGCTACGGATCTAGCCTCCGAGTCAGCATCATGGATCCCTTTCTTGATGGTCTCAGTGAGAACTGCAACATGCCTAGGATAGTATGGAAACATGGTTAAGCACAACTCAAAGAGCAAGCTTCTTACTACAATGTCTGCTCTCTATCCTGCAGTCAGTCTTCAGCAGCAAGCAGTGTCTTTAGAAGCTCCTTGGACCTGCTACCAGACCTTTCACAACTGCAAAGGCAGCCCAAAAGGGAAAGAAGAGAGCGGGAGACCAGCGCTCCTTTTAAAAGGGCTCCAGGGAATATTCCCATGGAAACGGTGGGGACGCATGGTTGGCGTTCATCAATTAGGACCCATGAAAAGAATCATCAGTCACCCGTTCAGCCAAGATGAGACAAGTAACACACACTCTACAAGTTAAATGTCACAAAAGCTGGGGCTGTGGAGCTGAAGTGACTGTGTAAGAACACACACACACACACTCCATGTGAATGTAGAAAGCTGTTGCATGCCACGTTGAGAGTTTTTCCTTCAGAATCTGTTTTATTCTTTACAGGATGAATCCTTTATTGATATTTGGACTCACCTCTCTAGTGTATTTGTCTGCCATTCCTGGAGCAAGAGGTCTAAAAACTCATAACATCGTCTGAAAAGTGGGAAAAATACAAATAAAACATAACATATACAAAACATATACAGACAGGAGAAGAACACTTGACATGAAGTTCATTATGAAGTAGTAATAAATGCATTTAATGCAGTATTACTCCATGTATTGGCGTACATTAATGCTGAATTAAAAGAAAGGTTCACCAAATGTTATGTTTTCACAATCAGCTACATTAGCTCCAAGGCTGAAGAACACCACTTTGGAAATGCTCTGGCTGACTGACTATGTGTGGGATAATCAGAAAATTGAAGCATTTATAATTCCAGACTTAAGCTTCAAAAACAAATATTTAAAAACAACAGAGTACTGAATATTTTTTGGCATTCAATATCAAATTATTATTCCTAAGCACTTGGTGGTCCTTTTTCCAGGACTAAACTTGTGATTCCCAGTCTGATGAAGAAATTTAAGTATACAAATAGCAGCAGCGTCTCTCTTTTGTAAAACTCTTTTGTAGAAGTGAGAGGTCTTACCTCCGAACAGCAACTGATTTGGACGTGCAGTTACTGGTGATTATCGGGATGAGGCGAGGGTAGTGTGTATGCTTAGAATAAAAAAAGGGGTGTTACATTAGAACAAAAATTGCTTTCTGCTCAATGAAGTCAATTATTCTGCAGACTAGTGACTTCAAAACCAGTTATGTGTGACTATGTTGATTCCATTGGTTTAGCATGAACTGATGTGCTGCAAACTTCATAAACAGTTTCTTCATCAGCGAAATGTAATGTAACCAGACACAGAACTGTCCAGATTGGCACAGCTTGTGATCTCCAGGCTTTCATTATAATTCATATATGGAGTGTCAGGCCAGCCATCTTGGAATTTTTTTTTTCTTTTCTGGTGTCTCCTATTTGCAGGGTTTTACTTAACAGCAACTAAACATGAGGTAAATATGACCACACGTGCTTTGCATGAAAAAATCATGCAAGACTTTTTGTCAAATATTAAATAAAATAGTAGGGTTTAGGCTGGGGCTCATTATAACAAGCAGCTTACATTCAAACAAAGTTTTCATTTGAAAATGACGAGAATTAAGTAGCCAATTCTTTCTAAATATATTGGACAAGTACACTCTCCATAGACACTCACTCGTAAGATGAGGCGGATGGCAGCCACGCCGGATGTGGCCATGACTTTGGCGCTGTTGGGCACAAGATTAAGCAGTGTGGGCATGATGCTCTCTGCTCCATGGTCAAATTTGTTCCCCAACAATAAGGACAGATGCCTGAGGGAGAACAAAATCAGTCAAACACTCCACAGACTAAAACAAGCTGACTGCAGGTAGACAGAGAGAAATGTATCAGCCAGACATTTGGATGACATTAAAATATGATGCCCATTCACATATCCATCATTCAACTTCTCCTGAGAAATAAAATTCCACTCAACGCTCCACTCAGTTCAGTCTCACGTCATTAGAAACAGATTTAGATCAAATAATTAAGGACCTGCACTGGATCATGCTCCATCACCCCAAATCACACTAAATTTAAGAGAGCCCACATGAGTTCTGCATTAAACTTGCAAGTCGACCAAAAACAACTTTTAAAAAAAAAGATTAAAAATAAATACACACCAATCAGCCTCAACATTAAAAGTAGGTGTCAAAACAACGCTTACTCCACAAGACATTTTAAGTTGTGCTGAGGTATCTGGCACCAAGATGTTAGCATTAAACCTTGCAAGGTCGTGCCTCAGTGGATCATACTATGCAGACCAGGTCATGCTTTTTCTTTGCTGTATGGTTATGTTCTGATTCTTTTGGTGGATGTGTATATACTAGTGGTGGGCAGTTATGGGCGTTAACGTGCTGCGTTAATGTAAGACTCTTATCGGGCGATTAAAAAAAATGCTGTTAATCTATTCACAAAGTTGGGTTGGGAGCTGGGTCTATACTACGCAAGCTGTAATGACTGTCACCTTGATATTTTAGCATGGATGTATACAGAGCCGAATTGCACTGTAGGGGGCGAGAATGCCTACTGTGAGGTCACAAGGACAAAAAGACAAGGAGGGCTTAGCCCTAGGGTTGTAGGAAGGAATTAGCGTGTATAGAAGGCTGAAAACTTTTCACCAAATCTTTCCTTTGACTTAAGGAAACAAGTAAAGTTAAGCAGTGAACAGTTATGGACACTCATAGTATTGTTCTGTTCTGAGTACAAACGGCGCTAGCAAAGAAATATTACTAAACTGGCTCCGGTTGCTACTCGCTAACAAGCAGATCGGTGTAGCTCCGCCTGGGTCCTAATGCCCGCCTCCTACCTACAGCAGCTTCAACAGCCAGTACATCATTTTAATTCAATAATGATAGCTAGACTTATTATTACTTGTTTCTATTTGTAAAGTGCGTATCTGTGCTCAGCGATATCTTGTATGAAATGTTTGGATATATAATTTAAAAATAGTAGAATAATGATTATATATTTAGGGTGGCTTGGGATCATTTGGGGGGGCTTCAGACCTTCGGCAGAATTTAAATGAGCCATTTTAATCTAGATTAATCTAGATTAATTCCAAGATTACAGTGAGATTAATCTAGATTAAAAAAATTAATCTATGCCCACCACTAGTATATATACACGTTGTGTAATATACAAAAATCTCTTGACAGGTACCACTGTAACAAAAAGTTTCACTTTACCCATCAGTGCTTTTAATGTTGTGGTTAATTGTGGTTTTACTGTTGTGGCTGATCAGTTTATGACAAGTCGACAGAGGTTCTCCCAGAATTTCTGAAATATCACTTATCATGATTTTAATGAAGGCTTATTTTTCTGCTGAACATTCTCCTCTTGTTTGTGACAGATTACTGCAGTTAACAAAATGTCAGTAACTAAACATGCAATATATCATATCTTTCATGGAGAAGGTGGAAAGTCACACAGGAGCCATCCATACCCGAGGGTGATGCATGCCTCCCGGACAACTTGTGAGCGCAAATCTTTTGCAGAGAGCTTGAAGGCACCTTCTGAAAGTCTGAGCTGTTGAAGAAAACCTTCATGTTCTGTAGCTCCAGCCAGAAGCAGTGATCGCACTTTCTTCAACTGAGAAAAGAAAAAAGAAAAACAAGCTAGTGGTTTCCATTTAAAGCATGAAGTGGAGTGAATGAGTACACATGCTTTAAAACTGTGTGCATGTTAACTGATATGGTGGACAAAGTGCAGAAGCTTGTTAGATTAAGCATCACTCACAGCAGCAACTCTGTGTTCCCAGTCATGTTTGTCATCTGATAGCACTTCACGAATCTTCGTCAAAGAGTCTTCGAATTCCCTACTCGAATAGATCTTTCAAACAAACAATTAAAACCATGCAAGACATAAATAACAGTCATATGGTTCAAAAATGAACAAAGGCAAAAAATAAATAAATAAATAAATGTGTGTGCACACATACCTGCACAGCAGGGACATCTTCAAAGGATTTAATGAAGTCTTCTTCATCTACAGCTCCTGCACTGGTTCCCTCTTTTCCTGAAAGCAAATCACTCACAGAGTCAAGGGAAAAAACAAACATATGCAAAGACACACAAGTTTCATTCATTCATTCATTCATTCATTCCTAATATCCTACATAAAATATTTGAAGCCAAGATTAAAATATAAGAAAACGGTCCTTTATTATATGTATGTGGCTGTAGAAATATATAATATGACATTTTATTTTATGTAGCTGGATAATGAGTCATTTACATGGCTTGGTAATCAATAGAAAAAATACTAAATCACTAATCTTGCTAACTGTACATGGGACTAGAATTATTTTGGAAGTTGCACAAAAATGGTTTCACACAACTTCTAAGAAGCATATATATATATATATATATACACACACACACACACACACACACACACACACACACACACACACACACACACACA
>JBBPDC010000002.1:9822698-9849307 GCA_037974485.1 Hemigrammopetersius urotaenia
AGGAGCTCCGCCTGGACAACGGGAGGTTCAAAGCCTGTTTCAGACTCGACAAGGACCAGCTGGGTTATATTTTAGGACAAGTTTGGGGGCTTGACAAATCATACAGTTCAGGAAATCCCTGGACCACAATGATGAGCTGCTTCTCCGTGTTTCTGCTAAGGCGTCAGTGTAACGGAAAAGGCGAGGAAGCTAATTGACCCGCGGTGAGCTTGCGGCATTCTGAAAAGTTGAGATGTTTTCAACTCGACGCGGCGCGGACGCGCCTGAAAAAACCGGGCGTCGCTTCCATTATGAGCGCGGCTGCCGCGTGTCTACATTTGAAATAATGCACTTGCGCGCGCAAAAGACGCGATATGTGAACGGCCCCTAATGCGGCTGCATTCAAAGGGACACATCACTTCATCGCGCTCGGCACTGCAGGAATACATGAACTTTAAAGTAAAATAAAGTACAGTCACGGATGAACACTTCATAGCACACAGTGTGAATAACAAGGGTTTCTCATTGGTGTTACTCAGTGTTCCAGGGATTCAAACTCACAACCTTCTGATCTCAGGTGAAAAGCCCTAACCACTAAGCCAACATGTGATCCATGATTTTAGCATAAAATTAATTGCATATATTGGTGCTACCTGCCATTACTGAAATATAATTATTAATGTGTTAGCTTGAGTGTAAATTTTGAACAAAGCCTGTCTATTGCGCTGAAAACATCCGAACAGAGAAGTCAAGATAAGGAAAGGGAGGAGAGGCCACTGCAAGGAGACAATATCTTTTTAGATGAGCAAAAACAATATTTTAAAGAAGTACATGAAGGTTTAAAAGTTTCTTGATATATTAATGGATATGAATTTATATGCATGGAGTGATTAGAGTCTTTCAAGAGCGTTAATTGCCCGACATCATCTTATTTAAACTTAGTGGAATAAATCTTTATTTGACCAGACCAGAGCATTGTCATGGTAACGGAGGATGATCAAGGTGAAGTGATTAGTTACACCAGTTCACAGAAAGATTTGTGTTAAAATGTATAGCTTTGGTAGTCTTGCAGCTTCATGTAGAGAGATTGATCAGGGACCTCCATATCACAAATTGCACATGCTGACATAGTTAAAGCATTAAAAATACCATGCTATACATTTTGCAGGCCACACTTTTTCGTTTATTTTCCACAAATTCTCCAATAAAGTAACAGCAATCAGGCATTAAAATGTATATAAGTGTAGTCTCTATAGAGGAGATGTATTTGTTTGTATTTATATGTATTTTTTACGAACATGCCCAAACTGTAATGTATTACATATGACAAGAGCACCAATATCTGCACTAACCAAAAGCCCCCAGCAGGTGGAGGCAAATACAAACGTACTGAATAAATAGAAGCGTGACAAAGAGTAGTTTAAAGTAGATGTACTGAATTACTGACAGAAATATAGCCTACACCAAGACTCTTTTGCCAGTCATTTTTCTTATATGCCATCTCATTGACATACAGGCTTAATACAGGAACTGGCACATAACATTCTCACAGGGTGGGTGTGTCAAACGAACTGACAGCGATTTCACTTCGGCTGGCTTGGACGCTGTTCAAACAGTGCAGGTGCATCATTGGTGAGATGAAGCAGAAGAAAAAGTCACAATAAACCGCAGGATCATAGCCATGATATCTTATAAGCTCAATTTTTATTTTTTACAAAAGAAAACATTAACAAACGCAGCTCGATTTGTTTGTTTTTACAGATATTCCCCCACCCTCCCCGAAAGCAGACCCCCTTCATCAAGTCGACTCATCAAAATGGAACTGGGTGCATGCACGTTTTGCATTACTCTCGAATGTCATCCTTCACAAAAATAATGAAACTACAATTTCAACTCCGACGAAGCTGCTAGGTTGCAGAAGGGAGGTAAAGCGTCAGCATGCAGCACTGTACACATTTGCATAGTAAATGGTTGGTGTTTATTCTAGATTACATACTCATCCATTTTATTACTAACAAGCCTTCTCATGAATGTGCATGAAACTGTGACCTACAGGGGAGAAAAGTCGTCGTCCCCATGCAGAGGAGTTGCCAGAGTAAAGCTGGTTTTCCTGGGGCAACAGCAGCAACAGCAGGAAAAATAAGCAGCTGATATTTTATAGGAGTGGAATTTGAGGGGAGATCATCTGTCAGCATCACGTCACTTAATAATATAACCTAAAAACTCTATAGACTTATGCTGAATATTTTTACTATGTAGACTCAAACATTAATGAATAAAAGTACTGCCAGCCAAGATATCTATGAAGAAGACATGAGTCAAATTTAAGGCATAGTCATCAAAAAAGGAAGAAAAAAACCCAAATGCACAGAATGAAATACAAATAGAAACAGGACAGTTCATATATGAATATAACTGATTGTGGCAGAAAATGTGATATGTCATGAACTGATAAAAGATATTAGGGACCCTGAGCATTATCTACAACACATAACACATAAAACTGTCAACACAAACAACCATGTTTGTCTGAAGTAAATCAATTCAGTGTTTGTGTTTTGCAGTATGCAGTGTTTTCAGATTCTTTATCCTCTAATTCCTATTGGCCTTTATCGAACAGGAGTATTCTTGCCATAGAAGCTCCACCAACTAGCACAACAGTAAAAATGCTCACAAGATAGACCTATATATGGCTTTTGTCTGGGTCTTTTGAAAACTTCTCCAACTGCAGCAAACATATAGACAAACTGAGTTTATCACTGAAACATGGCATCAGAAAAATACACTGTGCAGAAAAGCATACATGTGGGGGTGTGATTCAGAACAAAATAACTGGAAAAGAGATACAAGATATGATATTTCAAGCTTGATATATTTCATGACATTACTGAGTCTTACAGTTTATTTTTACTGCCAATGTACTGTATAGATAATACAATGCCCTATATTAACCAGATATTGTACATATGTGTACAGGTAAACTACTATAGGTAAAGTACCATATCTTGTGTAAACTATAGTATATTATCTTATACTAATGGTCAGGCAGGAAGGGAATGGCAGTGGTAGTACAGTAAGGACACTTTACTCAACTGCACTGCATTAAAATGGCTCAGCTCGAAGTGTTTTTAATGTGTTTTCTTTTTTGTGTGTATACTGTAACCTACCACTAAATAACCGAGAACCACCCTGTTGCGAACGTCGTGTTCAGACGGGTTAAACTAAATTCTCACATTAGAAATGCCTGCGCTATAGGAGCAATAAGTAACAGTTCTGTGTTATGCTTGTGTGTGCATGTTACTAGAGCAGTATATGCCACAGCAAAAAAGAATGTGGCTTGAATGTTCGGCCAGCAGAAAAGGACAAAACTACAAACTATTAAAAACATTAAAGGGCCCATATCATGGAAAACCAAAATCTACTTCTTTCCTTTTTTTCAATAAATAGTTTGATGTAGTATAAAACGCTGTTAAAAGCTGTTTGTCACAAAAGCAAAACTAATTTACATTTGTCTTTTACATGTATATGTGCCTTTTCAGGCAAGGGTAGTTTGGCCTGGTCCTTTTGCTAAAAGATTTAGAAGGCTTCTTAAATGAGGCACAAAACAGGGCAGCCAATCAGTACTGAGCTTATTTACACATGTCTTAAAGGCACGGTAACAAAAAAAATGCCTACTTAATTTTAAGGGAGTAAAGAGGGATTGGTAAATGGTCATACTGGCCACTTATCTGTATAGGACGTTTCTCACCCTATGACGGCTGGGAGAAGCTCCAGCACCCCTGTGGTCCTATTTAAGGATAAGTGGTCATGCAAAATGAATACAGATTGTTTTTGGTACAAAAACCCACACAAAAGCCCACAAATCGAAGTAAAAAAAAAAAACACAAGAAAATGTGGGATACGGGCCCTACTTATGCAGACAGATATTTACGAATTTTAAGATTTGGTTATGCAATACTTATTGCTCCCTCAGTATTCTCAATAAAACATTCTCAAGTTAGAGAACTATCAGAAAAAAACCATCCATGGGTTTTTAATGCCCTGTTCCAAAGCTACTATTAGAGCTGACTCCATTTTACTTTTAAGCTATACCCAAAGTGCAAACACTTTACAGGATGTGCTATTACTATCACTATAGACTTGCTGTACAGCCATGAGACAAAACAAATTCATTACACACATTCAGTATTCAACACCAACATACTGGGTGGGCTTGTCAAAATTAGGTACAGCAAGATCACATTTAAAACTACATCCTCCAACATTTTACCTAATGTCTGCGTAAACTCTGGTGATTCCTAATGCATAATAACAGCAGCACTGTTGGAAAATGAATTGTTTTAAAGTAATAATGAATTTTCATACCGAGTAATTACAAATCTGGCTATAATGAAACTAGACATTCACTGTCTTTCATCATGTAATGTTGACTATTTTGTTGAGTACCAACTAGTTCACAGAGATCTGCTGTACAAACAGGTCTCTCATTAGATGACACTCTGGATAATGTTAGCCTGGTCCCATGCTGAAACGTAGCACTTATTACTGCTATTTTACTGCCAAATATCGTTATAATTAAAATCACCAAAAATATTTAGAATAACACACTAGAAATATGACAGAATAAGCATTCAAAGTTGTTATGGGCTATTTGCTATAGAGTAATTCCAACAAAATTAAATCGAACAAGGGAACTTAAACGGTCTTAAAAGATAATGCAGCTATTTGACAGTTTATCAGAAATTGCACAAAGCTACTCTGAGAAGTGGGCAGGCCTGGCGGGGGGGGCAGGGGAGATTTGAGGTCAGAGCAAAAAACATTGCTCAGTATTTTGGCACATGTGATCTGTTCCGTACCTGAGTACCTCCAAACCGAGTCTAATGTCATATTAACAAACCAGTGGATTACCCTGAAACGTTACACCCCACTTCCTTTGTCTACGGAGAACGTGCAAGAAAAAGGTTCTGGTTTATTGGAGGCTCTTGACGCTGAGGCCTTTTCTGCATGCTGGCACTGGTACAGGGCTCAAACAAGCATGCCTCAACAGCAGGCTCTGCAAACGCACACAGAATGCGGCTTATGAATAGCTAGAACACCATTTTGCCCAGATCTGGACCTTGAAATAGTCAAATTGTTTTCCAAAACAGGCAACCACTAATCATTTGGCCACAATTTCAGTACCATAATATCCCCCTCTCAGTGGGATATTTTTAACAGGAGAATTCTGCACCTCTGAATGCTTTTGCAAACAGACAATAACCTCACAATGAAAGGCAAGGGTGCCCATTGGTTGGAACCAGAACCAGAGCCAGAGGGAATACAAGATACTACACTTGAGAAAGAAGACTGAACACAAGACACTGGAGCTGTGGCTGTAGAAGAGTGGAGCTGAACTCAGAGCCTGTGGCGAGAGTCGTTGCTGTAACCCCCCGGAGAGCCACGGTTGCGGTGGGGTTTATATGTGTCCTGATAGGGGTCGTGGTAGTCCTCCTCCACCAGCGGGTAGTGGTCTCGGCTCTGCTGGGACGTGGATGATAGCCGGTTGCGGGTCTTCCGCTGTCGCTCGTTGTTGTGGTAGTTTTCGTCCGAAGTCATCAAACTGCGCCTCTCGATTGGGGAATGCTCGCTGGCGTGATTACTGTTCCTGTTTCTTTGGCCCTGTTGATGACAATAGAAAGCTTGTAGAAATGGCCAATTTTCCAACATCTAGTACCACACAAGATTTATATCTAGTTTAAAAAATGCATATTTTTTACAGTGACAAACTTATATTCTAATGTATTATACAAGTGTATGTGAAATTTTGGGCACCTCAGGTCAAATGCCACAATTATTATTTACTGAATTTATTGGGGGCAAAACAATTGTTTGCCACTTAATTAAGATAATTAAGTCCACGGAATGTGAAGGCCATTTCAAAATCTTTCATTTCTTAGCTCACTTTGGTTGAAGGTTTATTTTGATGTACGTTTTGGACCTTTGTCTATTATATAATATTTTTCTTCCCTCTGTTCTCACAGTATTTCCTGGCTGCCACAAAACCCCTAAGCATAATGGATCCACCCCCATGCTTAACATTTGGCATGCTTTTCTTTCATTAAAACGATTCTCCAATTTTGCTGTAGCCAAGAAGTTAATTCATTTTTGTTTCATGGGACCACAGCACGATTCCAAAATACCTCTGGTGTTGTGTTGCGTACTTCAGATTTCTTTTGATTAAAATCCAGTTATGTTGGAATTCTGTTAATCACAGTTAAGTCTGAAACTGTTTTAACATTAGTAGATTTTTAGACATAACAGATTTTTTTTAAAGCAAATTCAATTCATCCAAAGAATAGTAATCATATATTCAGATTTTTAGAAATGCATTGTATTAACTTGTAATCTGGCCAGGAGTGTCAGGACTTTCAAATTCAACTATATGGGAAAAGCATACCTTGGCTTATTAATCCAGAACTATTTGGACTAAATGTGAAGCAGCTGTATTATTAAGCTATGATTAGATAAGATTCGTCCCATAGGTGTGAAATTTTCATTGTTACAAAGTGGACAGAACAAGAGAAGAAAGCAGAAGCAGCATGACCTATAAAAACTATACAATATTAAAAACAGAGTACGCTATACAAAGTATTATATATGTATAAATATATATGTTTATTCAGATTAGCTAAGGTGCTAATCAACCATTCAGGTGTATCTGTATATGGGATTAGAGGATGTGAATAGGACTAGGACTCTGCAGGGGTAAACAAAGTGAGAAAACACTTTGTTTTTCAGACACTTTGTCACGGCCTGGACTGGCGTAGCCGTGTAGCCGTGCCATGTTTTGGTTTTTTCTTTTTCTGTTTCTGTTCCTGTTTTCTGTTCTTGTTTTTGTTTACATTTATGCCAGCGTTTGCTGAGGACCCTAAGTTGTTATGTTCTGTTTTTGCCCTTATGGTATTTAGGTTTTGTTCTTAGGAGTCTGTGTTCCCTCTTGTGTAGCTTCTGTGTATCCCTCCATGTTCTCAGTCCCATGAACCCTCTCAGCCTGTTCCTGCATGTCCTCCCTGTTCTGGCCCCTTGACCCTGCTTAGTGTGATGTACTCCCTGGTCCTGTCCCGTCTTCATGTACACCTGTAAAGTTGGTGTGTCAGTCCTGTTCTTGTTGTGTCCTGTTTTCTGTCCTTGCCTGTGTCATGTTTACCCTGTCCTTATGTGGTTCTGTTTCCCTGTTGGCTCTGTCCCTGTTCTCGTTCTGCCCCTGTTCTGTTTAGGCCTAGGCCTTAGTCTGTCTGGTGTTCTTGTGTTCTCTGTTCCTGTGTTCCCCCTGGTGTTCCCTTGTAGACCCACTAGGGGTCCTCCTTGTCCCTGTCTGGTTCGTCTCACCTGTTCATAGTTCTGGTCCTGTTATTCTTTGCACCTCATGTATATCCCCAGTAATCCTCCTGTGTCCCTGATTGGTTCTGGTCCCCTGTCTGTCTAGTATTTAGTCTGCACTGTGTCTTGTGAAGACACGGTGGTATTATATTGTCTTCAGTGTTGTCCTATGTGTCAGCCCCTCTCCTGTGTTGTTAGTGAGTACTCCTATCTGTTTGCTTTCTGTACTGTTAATGGCCCTCGAGCCTGTTTCTGTTTGTCAACCTGTTTTGGAATAAAAGTCTCAAGTGCAACATGGCGGTTTCCTCTGGTGTTCTCTCTCCACTCACATGGCAACAGGAGGGGAACGTGACACACTTAGTCAGAAAAGTTGTAGGAATGGCTAATTTTGCAACATCTAGTACCAAATAAGATTTACATCTAGTTTAAAAAAATCCTCTATTAAATCCTCTATTATATTACATTAGTTCACAGTGACAAACATATATTCTAATGGGCTATATAGCCGTATGTAAACGTATGCTAATAACTAAATTACTGGTCATTAAAATAAAATTCATATGAACAGGCTTCCCCGGTCTCTAATGGCAATATCTCATTTATAGAAGAACTGAACAGTTTGTGCTGCTGACCTGCAGAGCAGAGATAGTCGTGGGGTATGGGGAGAGGGCTGTGGACCCTAGGTTGCGTCCCAACAAAGGATTGAGTGGAGTGCTCAGAGAAGTGTGTGTCGCTCGCCAGTAGGCCTCCAGGTACTCTGCCAAGTGTTCACACGCGTCCTCCAGTTGATTCTCATCCAAAATAATGTCAAACATTTCCTGTAGGGAAAGTGAGCATTAGTATAATTCAATAAAATATTACAAAATATTGAATGTTATGAAGGGAGAAAGGGAAACTACTATTGTCACTTATGTGTTGTAGTATTTGGAAACTGACCGGAGGACACTGAGCCAATTTGTCTGCAGCTACCAGCTGTACATTCAGGTGCTTGCTCTGCGATTTCCCACGTGATTTAATCAGCCGCTGCAAAACCTGCATCAACACAGATAAAACGGCATCTTTACAGAAGTATTTATATTCAGGACAAGCATTTATATTCTATTCCAGTATTTATATTCTATTCAAGTATTTATATTCTATGTCCACAAATCTGTATAATTCCTCCCCTTCTGTAGGTGATCTTGTTAAGTTTTTGTGCAATATACAACAATGTTTAACCTGTCAACTGGCTGGATGTTATTGAATGTTAATCTCATTACCTTACCGTCTGCTGCTATTTTATAGCGTTTATTTGCATTGCATTAACAATAAGCCTTCATAAGCCATTTTGCACTTCTGATCTACGGGTACAATATACTATATCTTTAGACACAGCAATGTCAGTGTTACACTAGTATCTGCTACTCTTATACTCTTGTAATTGTGTAGCACTTTTGTTTACTATCTTTTATTCTTTCTTGTTGCACTGTATACTAATGACACAAGAATTTTCTTCAGGGTAAATAAAGTTCTTTATCTTATTTTGTTTATGATTTATAAACAATAAATACATTCATGCTATATTAAATAACTGGCAACTACAGTGCATGTGATTTCAGACCAGTAGAGGGTAGTAGCACATTACTGAGAAAAGTGAGGGTTTTTTTTTGCTCTGAGCAATGTGCAGCTGGTTGTGGAAGCGATGTTTGGCAGTAATGTACTTTTCACCTTGGGAGAAGACACTTTGACATGGACGATAATGGGTGCTAGTGAGGTCTTAATAAGCTGGGCAGGATGGTTGATTGTGTCAGCATCCAGCACAACTAGCTGAAGAGATCTGGCCAGCTCGAAGATCCTCTCTATCTCGCTCTGGACCTCAGCTACGGCAAGGATAGAGACAGAATTTGTATGGTTTTCATGCTTTTGTAATGCACAGATGATGGAAAAAAACAGGTTCTTTGTCATAAAATGGGAAAACATACCCAGATTCGACCTGGTGTTGGATCTTTCGATGATTGCTCTCTTGCTTGGGTTGTTCAGCACAGACCTCTTTGCTAAAGAGATGTCTGCAGTCACTCTTGTAATGGATATCCTGTGATTGACAAAGCAAAGCCACATTGTGAAGACAGTGGATGCAAGCTTGTGAACAACACAGGTGCAACACATGGGTGGAGCTAAAGGGTGGACACCTCCTCACCTGCCATCAAACCTGTGCTTCAGGAAGTCAAAGAGTGCTTTCTGCATCATGTCAGTCACCTGAGCATAAACCGATGTGGAGGAGGTCAGAGCGAAGGATGAGCGGAGAGACGATAGGAGCGAAGAAAAGGAAAAGAATGAAAATTAGAAGACACTGAGAGAATAGTACAGTTTCACAAAGCCAAGTCAAGTAGGGTTTTATTGTCATTTTTACCATATAAACACAATACATAGTAAAAACGGACCATGGAGCAACGCAAGAGCAGAAAAGAACACAAGTGCAAACAGGACAGAACACAAGGGCAACAATACAACTAAATGAGACAAGACAAGACAACCTTCAGTGCGATTGACAATGGCTACATTTGACCAGTACTGTAGTCTAGTCAGAAATGGAAAGCAGACAATCTGCTAATCTGTGATCTCAACATATATAGTTTCTCTCATTTTTGGTGCAATGAACACACCTTCAATATCTTTGCCTGATCTCATTTTTCTTCTTCATTTGCCCTCTGGGCCCCTGTAGTCATCAGAATACTCCTGATAATAAATCTGTTGGTCTTATTTATCAGGTGATTACACTTGTGATAGGCTGTCATTGCCATTTGGAACGTGACTATGTGCTATTATGCATTTGGGTTCAAATATTGTCCTACTAGATATAATAAAGCCACTAATAAAGTCATAAAACAAAATAAAGCAAAGCATGGCTCTTATTGCCAAAGTACTTCAATTTGTGCCAAATATAAATCATTAGTAAAAGCTCCAACAACCCATGCTGAACCACTAATGTCCAGCAAGAATGGCCACCCCCATGGAACAGGCGTAATGCCAGGATGAAATCTTTGCCTACAGCAAGCAATGGCTAATTATTAATTACTTGAAGAAAGAATTCCACAATCTGTCGCGAAATATTCATCATGCTAGGTGTCAGAGGGGTTTGTTTACAGTTTAAATTTTTTGAAGTTTTGGTCCTACTCCCTTCCATTTGCAGTAATAATAGAATATTCTCATTCCCCATAACTGAATAGTGTCCTATCCCTTTCAACACTTGTGACCTGTCTTTTCGTTCTCATTACATTTATGTTGCTTTTTGCCCCGCCTTGTGCTTTGTCTGTGACGGGTTTAAGTTTCTTGCGTGCTTTTGGTTAACCTTGTCATGCCTAGTCTGAGCCTTGGCCCTGCCTCCCCCTTGGTGTGTTTACCTGTGTGCCGTCTCCTGTCCCAGTCATCCATAGAAGTGTCTCATTATATACAACTGTGCGTCACAGTGTACAGTTTCACAGAGTTTGCAACTGTTTTCCTTGTGTATGTAGTTGTTGTCTACTTTAGTCATGTTTGTGTTTTGTTTCCTTTAATAAAGTCTACTTGCAGTTACTCCCAAGTTTCCAATTCATGACAGTAACACTATATTTAACACAGTTCAAAACAGTTATTTGTCCCTATTTCCTCCTTATTTCCTCATCTGCATTAGCTAGAATGATAATTCAAATATATTCTTAAATATACATCATAAACAAACAATTTTCATGTTATGTTTAACAATTTTTTCAAAGTATTGCTGTATACTTACAGGACCTATATATAAGTTTTCTTTTTCTAATTGCAACCTTTTCAATTAGTAAACCTAGACCTACACTAGATAAGACAAGGAAGACAGCTTTTTAAATTGAGTTATGTTTTTAACATGAACATGTAGTTTTTACACGGTGAAGCGGTGGGCCTTCAGTTTCCATTTGAAGACAGATATTCTTTCTTTATTCCTCCTCGACCACTTTCAATCTTTCAGAAATAACAAGGCATGTCAGATTGATACATGGTTGGGACCAAAGTGCTCCAGGCTTAATGAGTGAAAAATATGTAAATCTGTTGATTTTCGTGACACAGGACTTTAAA
Organism: Hemigrammopetersius urotaenia; assembly: GCA_037974485.1. NCBI lineage: Eukaryota > Metazoa > Chordata > Actinopteri > Characiformes > Alestidae > Hemigrammopetersius > Hemigrammopetersius urotaenia. Next base: position 9,834,108 of record JBBPDC010000002.1, read on the forward strand.
CAAAACTGTGAATTCATTAAACTCTTCTTATAAAAAGCAAGAAACATTTGAGATGGGCAGTTTTGAAAAGGCTGATAGTTTACATGTAAAAGCCATGTATTAATGAGTTTCTTTGCAGTTTTTTTTCTGTAAATGTCCTTTTAATTTCATATCATTTTTGCTTTATTTCTTTCCAGGTCCGGGTGCTTGCTAAAGCACACATGTTATTGTCACAGTGATATCTGGGGCTTTTTTGTTGATTTTCTCTGCTTCTAATTTCAAAACATGCTCCACTTTTGAGACTATGGTGTTCTGTACCCAGAAGGTTGTTGCCTTGGCAACACAATGTGGAGACGATGACTGCTATTCAGTGACAGCCCGAGTTCTCTTCTCCCTCGGTGCTTAAAGAAAGATGCCCTGTTCCCTCTGAGATCCCTTCAGCTTGTCTAAATATACACACAAAGCCAGAACATCTCAGGGGAACGAAGCCTACCTCATATCCCTTTAGAGAAGGTCCCACCAACACCACTGGCCTCATGGAGGGGACAACATCATAAGGAGGAATGTGCTCAGCCTGCAGTAGAACACATGCAAAGCCATTCACTGACACAGAGAGTTGCACAATATGTTCATTGTCATCACTCTGTGATGAGTTAATTGAAGGAAAGAAAGCGCCTGGAAGCCATAGCTATATTTGGGCCTCTTGCTCAATTTCCTGATGAAAATGTTCCTTTGTGTTAACAAAAACATTACGTACCACTTTCTGCTTCTGTTTGGCTGTGGAAATGAGAAAAAAGTGTGGTGTAAATAATACGGTCTAGAACAGTCTTTCTGTGGCACCTTCCTTACTAAAAACTGTTTTGGCTATCAGTCACCCACAAAAATGAGAACAAGAATTCTCAAGGTTTTCAGCATGAACTGTGCTTACCAGCAGAGGGAGGGTTGGGTTTAAAGGTGCCGGACACCATCTCACCTAGACTGGAGGACGAGTTTCCACTGGACTTCCTGTGAGGGCAGAGCAGACATGAGAGCACAGCGTTAGAGACACTGAAATGTATATTTGGTCATGTATTGGTCACGCTTTACCAACAGAACAACAACTGAAGACTTCAGTTAATTAATTAGTTTATCTGGGTCGCTCATCCTAGCCAGAGTCATAGGGGTGCTGGAGCCTATCCCAGTGCTCAAAGGACCAAAGCAGAAACACCGTGGAAAGTCAGTCATCACGCCCCTAGGGAAACCTAGTGTCCCATCTCAAAGAGTATACACCTGGAGGAGGCATTTTCTGCATTTTCTTTCTTTTTTCATCTCCAAGCCATCACCTGGCAGCCAGCTGTTTTACCTCTCCAACACCTAGACCTTAAATACCCCTGCCACTCTCTTCACGACTGTGAGACAGGTCTTCTTTCTCTACCTCATAAATGCGCTACAGAATGGATGGGTACAAATTCCCACAGAAACTCCAAAATCTTGTGGAAAGCCTTCCAAGAAAATTGTAGGCTATTCTAGCTGCCGACGCCATATTAAAGTCTATGCATGCGTTTGAGATCTTTGTAAGTATAATGGCCAGTCATCCCAAAACTTTTGTCCATATAGTGTATATTGAATATAATAACGTTTAACATGACAAAAAGAAAATTCTTGAAAGTGGTCTATAATGCATTTGGAACAAAACCCTTCAGTTATTGCTCAGAGGTGAAGGGGAGAATCGGAGAAAAACAGGTGACGCAAACTGGGATCATAATTTAAAAAAATTATCCCAACAAGCTAAGCGTGGACAAGGCTGTGTGAAAGTAGTGGAAATGAATTTCCATGCTGAGGGGAAGGTCTTAAAAAGTCTGCTGTGCCGTACACCAACACAAATCTAACATCATTTAGTTATGGCAGCATAAACACCTCTTTAATAGAAAAACAAACTGTTGAATAGGTAAGGCATGACTAGTGCATGACTCAGAGCAGAGCATTGAAGATTACTGATGTTGACAGGAAACCCTGCAAGTCAGGTCCCATTCACAGTTTTATGAGTCATAATGTTCAGGAAACTGTGATGTTGTTAGATATTGAAAGGCAAAAAAACCCCTCTGGGTCCAGTGTAAAATGTGCATAGACTTTAGCGCAGGTTTCAGGAGCAAATCAGAGGCATTCTGCCCTTGTGTTATATGCATGAGAATAACTGTGAAGTTTAAAGGCCAGAGGAAAAGACAGAAAGCGATATTCTTACCCATGGAAGCGTCCTCTCTTCTGCTCCTGCTGTAGACGGATGTTCTCCAGTTTTAAAGGGCTGGGAATAAAACCTATGTCGCAGCCCTCTTTTACCAGTCGCCCTATCCACCAGTCATTGTTGTACTTCTGTAGAAACACAGAGAACTGGGAGGATAATTTCTCTACGAAAGTGTTAGAACCAAAAACAGAGGCAAGACACAATACCTGATGCTATATCTTAAAATCCTACTTAATTGCTTTACCTCTTTGATGTGAAGAAAGTCTTTAGCATCAAAAGAAATAGCTGTTCCAGCCACAGGAACGTCCTCGTCCAGAGCGCCACAGTAACTGACGTTCGTCTTCACGGCAAAGGCCACCGCTTTGGCCTGAACACAAAGCATAACGACAACAACTGAATTTAATACTATGCTATTGTGTCTGCTCATAATCTGGTCTCTTGTTCATACTAGCTCCATTATAGTGACTGTATGAGTATATCACCACAAGATGTGTTAAAAACAGCACTGAAGAGCACTGAAAACAGAATGAGATGTTCAAAGTCCCTCACCACTCTAGCTAGACTGGTAAAAAGGACACATGGAGCTTATAGTGATCCATAACTAATTATCCAACCTCAGTATCTGATTTCAGAAGAAATGTTAGCTGAGGAGGTGTGTATAGGTGCTCTGTGTTTTTGTTTGTATGTATACTGGCTAGATGTCTACACTATTTCAAATCTGTTACACTGGTTAGTCCATCTGTTCATGGCTTTGTTTTTATATCTTGTATCTTTACTTTACTTTCTGTCTTTCACAGATTTTATAGTGTGTTACATTCATTGTACATTGACAGTAATAAACAAATTACATGCATGTATATAGTGCATTAAAATGATAGGACTGAATACGAGTCTGGATACGAATGGGTTAAAAATGCATGACTGCGGATGGCGAGAGCAAGAGAGCTTTTCTGAAATCCAAGACATAATGTGTGACACAAAAAAGCTTAAGTGTGTATGGCTGTCTGACCTTTGCCCTCTCAAGTTGCACTGTGGCTTGCTGCTCTCGTTCCTGGCGGCCGACCTGCTCCTCCTCCAGAGACACATCTGAGTCAGATGGCCTGCTAGTGTAGGAATCAGCTGAACCCTGCAAACACAGTGACTCACCGTTACAGGCAATTCACAGCGCAGACACCTATGCATTGTACCAGCCAGGCCTTGATTGTAGAAAGAACAGGATGATCACAGTCAGGGCCTCCACAGAACTGGGAAGATGTGAGTGAAACTACATGTGATTCTTATTAGGTTGTCACCACAATGTTGATTTTGTGACTCACTGCAAGGCAATATCAAAGTTCACAAAAAAGTATATGAGACCCGATCTGCCGTAATGAGTCGGCGTTCAATTTATTGAGATTATGTTGAATTATGTCGATTATGTTGAAATGTCTTTATATTTATATTATGTCTTTTTTGGTCTTCTATGAAAGAAAAGGTCGTCAAAATTAATCTCTCAAAGTTTCATGATAGAAATAATTGCGAAAATGTACTTAAGTGGCTTTTTAGTCTGAGTTGTAGCTCTCAAACCTTACAAAAGAATGTCCAAAATAAGTGCTGTTTTCCCCTATCCTCCGAAATGTCTCGATCTCAGCTGTTCAAGTATGGTGTTAAAAGATCAATACCTGATCTTTTTAAACCTATCAAAATGCTTAAATCATGTAATCAATGCTTACATTTTTTTGTACACAAAACCTTTTCAGCCAATAGGAAGTCCTGTTTACAGCCATGTGTCTGCCTACCCCTTGACAGATTAGCAGTGTTCTGTGTAGCCTAATGCTACACAAAACTTTAAATGCGATTTTCTCATTTTTTCAGTTGGAAAATGGTGCTGTATGATTGTAACTTGACAACCGTTTAAGATACAGCTTTGACCAAGATATCATTTAAAAGCTTATTTTCTCATCTTTTTGATGAAGCTCAATTTTGAATTTTGGGTCACTGTAACTCATTTTGCCAGATCAGGTCACATGTGGCAATAATGACTCTCTACATCAACAAGTGGATCAGTGACATTACCGCCTCCCAGATTATCACCACATACCCCAACCAGAGGCTATGAATGACTGCAGAGGTGTCCACGCTGCTGAGAACCCAAAACATTGACTTTCAATCCAGGTGATAAGGCAGCCCTAAGATCAGTGAAGGCCAACTTGTTCCAGGCTACCAGAGCAGTGACATGCACACATGCTCCGAAAAGCCTTGTTCACTTCCAGGACACAGACATGTTTCAAAGCAATCACCATCAAACCATCATCCCTGTGCCCTGTGACCTGCCCCAATAACTACTGTCTTGACACACTCGCACCCATCATCATGAAGTACACCATAAATTGGCTGTCATGATGCACATAAAGACCCAGCTACCCCTCACTAGAGCACCACGCAGTCTGGGTATCGTCCTGACCATTCAAAGACACAATGCCATTATAAAGTTGCTAGGTTACCGGGACACTGGCGAGACTGACGCCGCTCCGTCTGGCATGCTTTTATTTGCAATTTTTTTAAATTGTATGATTTAATGTAAATATGCATCAATACATATTATTGTTTAGTCTATATATTATTTTCACTATTTTTTCTCGTGGCTATTATGGCAAAAACAAAGCACACTGCTCGCAAATCCGTGGCCCACAGAGCTGCTGATCCGCAAGCTGCCCTCAGAGCCTGGTGCCTGAGATCACTCAGGATTTCAAGACTGACCTCCTCTTCCAGAGCTCCACTCTCATGGCCCTGCAGGAAGCCAGCGAGGCTTACTTGGTGGATCTGATCGAGGACACAAACTGCGCCATCTACGGCAAGAGAGTCCCCACAATGCCGAAAAATATTCAGCTGGCCCGCTGAATCCACGGAGAGCGCACTTAAACTAACTGCACTTATGGTGCCCAATACTTCAGCTGTCTTGCACGGGGACGTCCTGTTATTTGTTTTTTTCTCTGTATGCACTTTGAGATTTTTTTGTAAAATATAACGTGCAATACAAATAAAATGTATTATTATTATTATTATAAATACCCTCACCTGCACCCTCATCTATCCAAAAAATAGACATTTTCATCCCTCAGCATTTGATAGGAAAGTTGAGACTGCTGGGCCTCTCTCTACAGAAATGTACAGCTAAAACCACATCATGGAGTTTGCTAATGATACAACCATGGTAGGTTTAATCAATGGGAGTGATGAGGTAGCAAACAATGAGCTCCTCTTTTCACCCTCACCACACTCTACAGAGGGACTCCAGAGAGCCTTCTGAGCAAATGAGTTACAGCCTGGTTGGGAAATGTACTGCTTCGGAATGCAAAACCCTACAGTGAGGACAGCGTAAAAGATAATCAAGACCTTTCTTCCTTCAGTCACAGGCATCTACACAAGACTCTGCTCCCCAAGACTAATACTCCTAAACCGATCTGTTTTTCCCCCATGAACAAAAACAAAACCTGAAATACCACCCCATATTAAACCCCCCCTGTTTTGGGCTTTATTGGGCAAATATACTGCAGTGTGTATTGTGAGTATGTCTTTGTGTCTTCATACATTTTTATTGTCACATTGCCCATCTCTGCTAAATGCTGTTATTTGACAAGATTATCCTAACAGCATAGTGACAGCATACTCTAATGACCATCCGTGTTAACACTAAGCTGTTATTTAATGTATGAATGAATGTCAGTGTTCACCCACTGATCAAAAGCAAAGCATTGCGTTCCTTCTAAAGTGTGCTGCTCTTAACTGAAGTAATTACTGAATTGAGTTGGATGCTGCGTGAGAAACACTGGACTTGAGCTGCAGTTCACTGATGGATGACTGCGTGGGAGGAAGCTCCCTGCCTTTGTCCATGTGTGAGCACACAGACAAACACGTGCACATACACACACACAGAAACACATGCACGCACGCGCGCGCACACACACACACACACACGCCCACACACACAGACAAAAACAGGCACACACACACACACACACACACACACACACAAAACTCTAGGTCATGTAAACACTTTTTACAACTTTTGCTGTGTTGTATTTCTCAGGTTGTTTGTCCTGTTCTCCTAGGCTTGACACACAGGCTCGTCACTAAAGTACACATTCATTTGTTTTCATTTGTTGGTGAGCAAACTGTTGAAAATATATGCATGCAATATACAGAGGATATAATATAACAAAAAGAATCCCAGAATCTTCCAGTGGTGAAATGGATGGTTCTCCATTTCAGCTTGATCTCAATCTGCTTTAGTGGCAGTGGAGGAAAAACATATATGTGGTAAACTTTAAAGTGAGCAAAAACACCAAACTGATGACAAACTCTCTTTAAAGCTGATTTACTACAGTCTTGAATAAAATGTACTAATGCAGTGCAGCGCATGTTAGAAGATGTTAGAAGAATTAAACAAAATTAAACAAAATAACAGCCATGGAAGAAAACACTCACCAACTATTAATGCATAATCACAAAAATATTGACACTCATCATTTGCATTGACCCACCCCACGTTTTGTACCCTATGGAGGAAGCAACTCAAACTCCATATTCTATAAGGCAAATATTCACTACAGCCAGCATCAGCTATTTTGCTCATTTAGATGAAGTAATTTTCCATAGATCCTGTTAGATCTGTGTACAGTATTTTGAGGGTCCTGTCAAGCTGTCAACACATGTTTTTATATACATAAACCCTCAGTAAACCAGGTTGTTGGTCTGGAGAAGCCTCTAGACCAAACCTACTGTGAGGCACAGAAATAGAAATGTCAAACTCTGATGCTGTCTTTTTTTTAAAGGGGTCATGAACTCATTTTGGATGCAAGACTGCAGAATTCTGCAAAGGAAAATGATCTGGAAAAAAAAACCCACTAGTGACTCACTGCATTTACTTAAAACAGCAAAGCAGATGAATAGGGTGAATGAAATAATGACTAAATTCGATGTTGAGCCACGGGTATTAGAGCTAGACTTCAGGCCATAAATATCCAAATGGTCAAAAGATGGACAAAAAACCCACGTCTACAATCATTTCTGCAGCACCCCTAATGTACTCTAGTAGTATGTTAGCGTAAAATGTGTAATATGGATTCCTGAGCTCTAACATACTACTATGTTATCATTATAGAATAAACACATATATCCAATACTAAAAGACAATAAACTGGACTACAACCAATTCCAGCAAATTACCCAGCGCGAGTTCAGTCACTGCTGTATTTATGGTTTTTCATAGATGTGGCTCAGCGATAGTGTTACAGAGATGGCTACCCAGCTGGATAGCCAGTTAGTATTTCACCAGCATTGTGGTTGACCCAACACACCCCTTACAGAATCTATTTTGTCTTTGTCTAGCAGAGGTCAGACAAATGCAACTGGGCCTTCATTCCAGGATGGGGAATACTTTCTTCATGCAAGGCATCAGATTCCTAAACCAGAACAACTAACTGTACATCACAAACACACACACACACACACACACACACACACACACACACACACTCTAAACTAAACTTACTACCCAACTCCAAATATTCTGTATTTTTACACACATTTTTTCTAATCCTCTTGCTGCTAGTTTTACACGATTATTTATTGCTGGCTACCTCAATCTTAATTTTTTTTGCAATCTTTATTTAATTTATTAACCCTTATAGTCATGCGTGAACACATAACAGCACACAGTGTGAACAATGTGAAATTCCTTCTCTGCTTTTAACCCATTCACCAAGTGAAATAGTGGGCTGCCACCAACGAGGGGCACCCAGGGAGCAGAGTGTGTGGGGATGGTACCTTGCTCAAGTGTACCTCAGTGGAGCAGTTGGAATTCGAACCCACGACCTTTTGATTGCAGGGACTCGACAATACTGTATTCATAATACAGTATTATCGATACTTCCCTCACACTAGTTCTGTCACTGCTCCTGTCGACTACACTGTATGTTGTCTTTCCCTGTGAGTTATTGTACTGTTATTCCTGGGGTTACTCTTCCATTCTCTCTTCAATCCTGTCCTGCCTGCACTTATTTAGTCTTGTGGTGTTTTATTGCTATTTGTGTTGCACTATGGTCCTTGACACCTGCCTGACTTGACTTGATAAAAACACGATTGATTGACTGGTACTTCCTAGTTGTGCTGGTGGTTAAACATTCTGTTCCGTTCCCCTCTCGCTAAATTAAATTGACATGTTTTCTGCTCCTATTTTGGATCGAAGGAAGTCCATAAATCAAGTAGCCCTTACATTTCTTGCTGGATACATTTCCTATGCCAAATATGTCGTAAACACTACTGTGGCTAAATTTCTTGATCTCATCTGCCCTGAGAGAAAGGGTATAGTTTTAGTCCTGATTGACACCTTTATATTCAAAAGGTTCAGTTCTTAGCAAGGACAGACAGTCTTGCCATGATGGATATCACACCGATATTTTTTCAAACAACTCTCCAGACCTATCAACCAGACATCGTGAGACACAATTTATGAGGGAGACGTCTAGTGACACAAGCTGCCGTTCTGAACCATTCTTCTCTCTCGCTTGTTTTGCTGAAGCACCGTGTGTTGCGATGCAGGGAGAGGCAGTGGTAGGGTTGGTGCAGGCAGCTGAGAGCTACAGACAGGAGATTAAAGAGGCTCTGATTAGAGCTCAGCCTGCCAGCTCTCCAACCTATGGGAGGACGGCCATGAAGCCCACTGTTGAGGGCTGAATCTAGCTGAAGTGATCTTACTGGAAAGTGCATTAACTGGAGTGAGAGAGAGGGTGGCTGGGTCAATACTGTATTATGAGGAGAGCGGATAGTTGGCTGTCTGTTCCCACTCGCTAGCACGCAGGCTGGTGCTCCGAGCGTGCCCTGGGGTCAGAGAGGGAGTGCTAAAACGCAGAATTTGTGACACGCTAAAAGGAGGCATTTACAGCTCTCTAAAATCTACTCAGCGTAACTGAGCTAAATGAGAGGTGCTAAGATTAAATCAACACATTTACCTTTATATACAGCATTTATTTTGAATAAAAATACATCACTGTGTTCCACCACGCTCCGCACCTGAACTACAGTATCTAGTGCCTCACACTGCAAAGAGGTGATGTGATGTTGCTTTTCTGATTAATTCTGGTTCATGTTTTTGAGATCTTAATTAAATGTGTAAGTCACATTCTCTGTCTTTTTCAGTATAACAAACTGAAAGTTAAGAGGCCAACTAGAATATAGTAGGACATCACACTTAACATGCTATAGGCCTATTGATAGAAGGAGCCCCAGATCTGTACCTCAGTCATTTTTTTCTTCATTTGTATTGTGCCTATATTTAGGCTCTGAGTTCATGTTTGGTGAAATGTGTGTTGATCTTAGACTACTTTGGGCCTGTTATGTTTTTTCTCAAATCATTTGTCATTATTTCAGAGAAAACAATGTTTTGTTATCTCAACATTTATCTAGATTTTTTCTTTGATCTTAAATGACATTTGTACAGAACATCTTGTGTTAATGACAAGACCAAGATCATTACAAAACAAATAGAATAAAAATAGTTTAGTCCATAGAGACTCTGGGCTTTTTCAGGGGTTGCTGAATTTAGAAAATATTTGCATGCTCTGAAAGGGCTATACAATAACCAAGAGTGTAATAAAATATTGTATAATAAAAATCACATTGTTGTGATGTGGTAAAAATGCTTAAAAATGTGTATTTTCATCATGTAAATCCTAAATTAATTTCATTTTAAACTCGGCGTAATACATATCCTCAACGAAAATGTAAAGGTAAACTAGTATCGGTACTGTACAGTTTACACTGAACTACAGCAGTGCTAGAATGTGAATACAGGGCTTTAAGAAGAACAAAACGAAAAACACGAGAACACTCGAGACGCTCCAAGGGGGAAATTCTGGACTGCCACTGTGTCGAAGGACAGCAGCAAAGAGAAATAAATAACATTCTCGTATTGGCTACTTTCAAATCTCCTGCCTCTGAGGGTGGCAGACAATCAGCAGCAAGGAGAAATAAACAGTATTTCACCGTCCGAAGACACAATTTCTTTGTGGTTCTCTCCACAGTACCAAATCATTTACAGTTATTTATATATTAGTAAATTATCTGTTTTTCTAATTTAGCACAAATATACGAACATTTATACATTGCCACGAAAAAAGTCTTGTCTGCCACACCCCCTCGTCCTGGTGCAGGGTTTATGTTAGGGTGCGGTTCTTAGCAACCCAGCACGAGGATGAGGAAGTGTGGCGGACGAGGCCGAACGTCACAAAAACAAAAATAATTGCAGAGGATATCTGTCGTTCCACGCTGAGAACCAAAGAAAAATTATTAGTTTGGTTCTCACAGAAAACTGTGTGAGTTACTGCTGATGCACGTTTAAGCGGGGGTTACTGTACTTTGTTTTTAAGCTCAAGAGGTCTTGCAATTAACATGTATTTATTACAATATCTAAATGTATTTACAAGCGTAAGTGTAACAGTGAACACAGGACATTATAATAAAGTCTTCAGCTATTTATGAAATCTTGTACTTCTCTAAAAATGGTTCTTTATTTGGCAAGTGAAAGGCAGTGAAAGCAAAAACAAACAAATGCTTTGATCTCAGAATTGAAAGATTGTGTTCAAACTTAACAGACACCTTGAAGGCTGACTCAGCTTCCTGCTTTGCCAATATATTAACTCAACAAAATATATTCAACGTTCAACTGCTGATGTTCCCTTTTTTCCATAATTATAAAAATCAATCATTGCGCACACACTATTAGTTGCTATGAGACGTGGCCACAGTCATGAAATATTCAGGACTACACTCAATGGTCTTCAACCCCCAACAAGTATGACAAAGGTCTAAATACGCAGATTTGGAGTTCAGTCCTGCCGAAACCAAGAAAACAACATTTATCAAAGCACATGATCAAGACTAGATTAATATTTTTAACTGATGCTATTGGTGCAAAAACAAAAATATGAATGGACTATGCAGAAATGAGATGCTCATTAGCTGAAGTGAAAGAAAACGCTACAACATCGTATCAACATTCTGTGTGAAGAAACTGCACTGATACATTGTGCAGTACAGTGATGAGAAATCTATTTCCCTTTTCTGGTAAGTGATCAGACAGTATGATGGATATCAGTGAAAAACATCACTGCTACACCAATAAGATTCTGCGGGCAGTAATTCTTAAGTTACATTCATCAATCATTGTAAATCACTTGGGATTGTGTTTTATTATCTTGGCAAACACTCTTGCTGCAGTGATGTGCAATGAATAGTGTAAATTCATTATATGAAAGAGAGCGTTTTATTTTGGCCGAAAATACAATTGTTAGCCAAAAATAAACAACTGCAGTATAAATACATAATGTCATGTAGCAATAACACATATCTGTTAAATTCACAACTATCATAATAATGTTGTATCATGAGAGTTCCTTATGCATGTTTGTGATGGGATAACAATATAATGATGCAATATGACACATGATACCTCTTGTTCATTGGACACATCAAATATTCTGTTATGTTTGCCACTCCTAGTGCTCCTAATACATGTGCACCCTGGTGCTATATGCCAGTGTCCCCTCCTCCTTCTGAAAGCATGCGTGTGAGGGTAGGGGATGACTTGTCCTCCTCTCGGCTGAACCAGTCTGATGTTGTTACTGTCATACAAGAGCTGCAGGCCCTGATCAACCCTCTAATACAGACAGTGCAGAGGCTCCAGGGAGACGCCTGCAGTCAGCAAGCGGAGAGAGAGGAGACACAGCAGACCAGAAAATGTAAAAAAAAGATGACTGAAAGAGACAGATGAGAACTATACGCAAAGTCTGAAATGGATAAAGAGCGAGAAAAGAAAAAGAAAAAGAAAGAAAAGCAACACAGCACAGCACTGAAGAGGCGAGCTAAATGAATGAAAGAAGACAAAAGGCACAAAGCAAAAAAATCAGCAGAAGAGACTCAGTCAGAGCCTTAAGACAAATGCGCAGCACAGTAGCTCACACACGCAGAGTCTGGAGGACTGTGTGCATTCAGGTGTACCAGCAACGTAGAACTTTCCTTTTGTACATTAACACTTCACAAAGGTAGACTGCTATGACACATTTCAGAGCTCCAGCTCTTCATCTTTTCATCAACGCTGCAGAACATTCAGAAAAACAGATGAAAAATAGGTGGAAAGCATTATTCATGCTATTTGTATTCTGATTCACCTAGAGAATAACATGAATACTTACGATTGTGATTCCTAAGTTACAAAGGTTACTAACACCATATATCCCTTAGTAATATGTGCACCAGGTGAGAGGGGGTTGGACCATCAAGACACCATCCGTTCTCCCAAACAGGAGGGAGTTGGAGCTATCCTTGCACTCAAAAGGCAAAAGACAGAGAAGCAATCTGGACAGACTGCCAGGACATTGTAGAGCACCATCAAGAGTGTTGTCTATTGTGTTATGAAAGTCCACATCACTCAGGGTCAAACCCACATCACTCAGGGTCGTGGTAGTGAACCGGAATGGCTCAGAAGGAGGAGGGACGAAGGAACGATTTATTAAATAAATAAGAAACAAAACATAAAACATAAGCCCATTCCAACATACGGTGCCAGTCTGAACTTATTAAAAGGAAACGAGCCCTACTCTCTCAAGATAATAGGTATATAAGTACTCAAAGGTATAAACAGAAGTCAGTATTCCTGAAGTCTCAGAGGTAAATCTAACAGTTCATTGTTAAAGGAGCCGGTTCATAACAGCACGGACAGCCCATCCCGCGCCTGCACAGAATTCACAGTCAGCTGACCTCTCAGCTTTCGGAACACGTTACACTCAGCAGGCGGCTGGTTTTCTTCCACCGTGCTGCCGACTCAGCGATATTGAGGGACGGGTGGAGAGGAGAGTTACGTGGAGTACAGCATGGCACAATATTTACCCAACAGATGACAGCACAGTTACTGCATAAATGGCTGCCAGCATGTTCCCCACAGCCTAAAAATCTCACCACAGACATCCCGGTGGTCTTGCTATTATAATAGGTTGACAATAGGGCTGTCAAAAGATTAAAATAATTCAATATGATTAATATATTATTTCTTTGCATAGCATTTGTGCAGTTAAGAGCAATTCTTTTTTTCAAACCTGACCCTAGAAGACTGTCCTCCATTGCCATTTAAAATGCAGAGCATGTTGTTTTGGACATATTACTGGCTGTCACAAAATGCAACATATTTATCACTTTCCATAATCCAATGGCATTGTCTTTTCATTTAACCTCCAGTGAGAGCAACAGTGCCAGTATATTCCAATATGTATATGCAGTGGTCAACTCTGCACCTCTCACGATCATTCAAATGGATCCTTTTTACAGCAAAGTGTAGAATTCCACTTTAGGCCTCGTCCACACGGACGTTCGAAATGCACGCGCTCTGTACGGAATCATTCGGTCCTCCAAGAAAAAGTTGCATACAGCGTTTATTTGACGCCATCCGAAAGCGCAGCCGGCCGAACGCCCATGTGGACTCTTCGATTTGCTTCAATGAGCAGAAAAACGGGTGCCGTTCAATAGGCGGTCACCTCATGAACGCTAGAAAAACGCCTGGTTCAGATGTCCGTGTGAACGAGGCCTTAATGTTGATCGTGTTAGTTGGGTTCTGGCTTTTTTTCTGAATTTTAAGGCTGAAATTATGTATTATTATGACTTATGATTATGTGTAACAGCATGGCTAATGTCTAACAACTTCTATTTAATGTTTAGTTGTCGTGAAATCTCTGAAAATGAAAAAAATGAAGATGAGCTGAGAGTTGAGTAGTGACGATTGTCATTCTTCAAAGATGCAGTTACCTTTGCACAAGCACTGATCTCAAGCTTTGTATTTTTTGAATACCTGTCATAATACAGTACACGCTCTCCATGTTTATCCTGCTTTTGTCTTCTGCCTGTTTTCTTGTCTGTTGTTGTTTACATTCTCCACATGCCTTTGTTTATAAGTGTGTTCTGTGTGTAAGTTTTGGTTTTAGGAACTAGACACAGGTGAACAGTATAACAAGGGGGTGGAGCTGTCTCCGCCTCTGTCCAGGTGTTCGTTTGCTTAATAAGAGTAGCCTCGGTCTTCAGTCTAGTTTTGTTGGTTCTTATTGTTGGTTCTTGGTGTTTTTGCTGTGTTTTGGATTCATGATTTTGCTCAGTTTCCGATTGTTTCTGCTCTGTGGTTTTTGCTTAGTAGTTTGCTCTGTGTTTTGCCCTGTGCTTTTTGCCCATGTTTGCTTATGTTCCACCTCAGACTTTTTTCGCTTTGTTTTGTTAGTTCCTGTGCTACTTGAGTTTCCTGATAGATGTTTTTTATCTTCTGTTTCTTGTTCTTTAGTTAAAAAAATTGTTTGCAATTGCATCCTTCTCCACACTTAATCGTTAGTTAACACTAGTCCTGTTACTGCTTCTAAATTACTGTTTTGCACCATGGTTTTGGAGGAAACTTGTTTCATTTTGCAGTACACTGTGTATACGGTTGATAAGACAATACACATCTACTTGACCGAAAAAGTGTCCTGACTCAAAGCTAAAGTTCTGCGGGCCCAGTGTTCAGGTGTGGTGGAGTCTGAGGCTCTGCTTCATTTAGTAGAGTTAACAAACCACATCCAACTATGAGCTCAGATGTGAAAGGCATTTTAGTGTTCCTGCATTTGTGCTCAGTACTTGCCATTTTTCATTAAGTTTTTTTTCTCAGACTAACTAACAGGCCACCAGCTGCCCAAATTTCAATCGCTTGTCCCCCATCTTGAGTGGGGTTCACCAGATTACCTGCGCCTACAAACTGATGTTAATGATTTATCATGATAACATGTTAGTGTCCATTTTGGCTTCCCTAGTAGTTCTTAAACAAAATCAGATGTTTTTTAATACAGCCGCGCTGATGCTGAGGGAGTGTGATGATTAGTGGTGCAACGGATCAAAAAAATCACGGTTCGGATCGGATCATGGTTTTAAGTCACGGATCGGATCAGTTTTC
>JBBPDC010000002.1:9864213-9877861 GCA_037974485.1 Hemigrammopetersius urotaenia
TTCTTTCTTTCTTTCTTTCTTTCTTTCTTTCTTTCTTTCTTTCTTTCTTTCTTTCTTTCTTTCTTTCTTTCTTTCTTCCCTTCCTTCCGGTAGATGGCGCAATCGCCTCCTCTCTCCCTCTCTCCAGGCCCTCTCAGTCCGGGAGGCTGAAGGTGGTAGCAGTAGCTGTAGCTGTAGCTGTAGCTGTAACTGTTGCAGCAGTAGCATTAGCAGGAGCTGTAGCAGCAGTAGCATTAGCAGGAGCTGTAGCAGCTGTTTGATAGCCCGGTCATGTCTGCACCTGCCATGGGGACCACCAAAACAGCCCCTAACGATGGAAGCCAGAAGAAGAAGAAGGGCCCGGGGACTCTGGCCACTGCCTACCTGGTGATCTACAACGTGGTGATGACTGCAGGGTAGGAAAACACTTTCAGACTCTTAACCAGCCTGATCCAGAGAGAGGGGTCCAGCTAGTCCTAGTGCACCTTACAGGGGCAGAATGGGCTTCATTTTTCACTGTCAGTGTTGTAAGAGGGTATAAAATACCCGGGTTAAGGAAAAATCGACCATAATCGAGGAGAAGTCTTTATAAATGTTGTATTGAGACTGACGGAAGGGCTGTGGTCTCAGTGGTAACGGCCACATTTCACCATTTTACCTTAAAAAACGGTCACAAGAGTGAGATTTGAACCATAACAGCTCATCTAGAGACCTGGTTTAACTCTCCGGTGTTTGGTTTTTAGCTGTATTACACGCTAAACATGTTTACAGGGTGTTCATTCTGTGAATGTTGCTGTATGGTCGACGGTAGTGTGATCAGGCAAACGAACCACGTTGTGAAATCTCAGACGAGTCCAGTCAGACAGGATTTATCAGTGCAGACATGAGCTGAGGGAGCAAAGTGCTAGGGCAGGTCGCAGACCTTGATTAGCAATGAAAAAGCATAGCCATACTAGAAAAAAGTAAATAACACCATGCTTTCCATATACACACCACATGAACACATGTATTGGGACGCCTGACCATTACACCAACAGGAACTCTAATGACATTGCATTCAAATACATAGACTTTAAACTTGGTCCCCCCTTTGCATCTATAACAGGATTTCCACAAGACTTTGGAGTGTTTCTGTTGGGAAATATGTGCACATTTATGATGTTGGGCACTGTTAGACAAGAGGGCCTGGCTCAAAATCTCCATTCCAGTGAATCCCAAATGTCTTGGTATACTGAAGCATTACGATTTTCCTTCCTGGTATGACTTGATGTTCTCAAGAATACAGTTGTTAGCATTAAAAATTTGAAAGAATTTGCATTGATGACCTTATTGCCCCCCTGCTTGGTCCTGAAGGAGCCCAGACCTGAAAGAGCAGCTGGTCCTGATCAGTCTGTTATTCTGGAAGGACCTTTAACCAGAACCATAAATGATGATCAGACTAAAAGCACGCAACAGTTCGTTTTGCACGGTTTCTATTTAACAAGGCCAAAACAACCTACAAATATCATACATTACAGTTACTTTTTTCTTGTTTATTTGAACGTTTTTTATGACTTGGCTTTAATTTTCTCATACATTTTTTGCAACTCTTATTTCACAGTCATGCAACTGATTAATACTCCTTTTACTGTTTATATGGCAAAAAATCTTGAATCTTTGAAATATCACTCACTTTGTCAGTGAAACTGAATGTGATTCCTTTCTGTTTGTCACTCTTGAATAATTAATATGATCCTCTGGCTCAATGTTTGTTGTTCATTGTGTCAGTGGAGTTTTTGGTTGTGCTGGTGGTGGTCTGTTCATTGTTCCTTTACCATGTATGTGTGCTGAGTAGTGTAGAAGCCTGTAGTCCTGGGCCGATCACACCCTCCCCCACCCTCAGCACCAACTCCAAATCTGTGACAGTAAGACAGGGTCCTAAGAGGATAATATCAGCCATGTTTGCCTGGCCTCTTTGTGCTCCAGGCAGCCGTGAAACTGTGAGATAGAAAGACTGACAGTGGCAGTTGGCTCTCTGATTTAAACATATTTCCAACTATTATGTAGTCTATCACTCTTTTTTTTATCACATTATTGATATTTATATACTTTGTTTCCTGTTGCAGCTCTACATGATATTGTGGTCCAACTGGCTTAATGGAGCTTAACAGAATCTTCCATGGTTCATGTTGAAGGTGGCACTTGCAAAAATGTATTGCTTTTCACAGCCATATGCAGTATTGTACACATTCATCACATTTTGTTTAATTTCCAGCCTTAAAGAAAAAAGTGTCAGATAAAGTCAGGTTTCATGTTTAACTGAAAAGTACACAAAAGCCCCACAAATGAATTCCAAATTTGTCCATATTAAATTATCCGCTTCTTGTAGCTAAAAAAAAAGCCGAAAACATCCAAGGTCCAGTTTTGTCCCAGGGACAAAAACTGGCCGCGGTTAAAGATCTGGAGCACCATCAGAAAACTATCAGAATAACTTAATCTGCATGGCAAACCAACAGTTCAACAGGGCAGACAGTAAGTACATAGTCACAGTGTGTAAAACCTGTATGTAACACACATACACTCGAATGTCCTACTGCTGCAGCAGTGTTGTTGCTGTGCAGAGAATGATCCACCACCCAAATAAAACTGTTTCACTGGTTTTCCTGACCATTGATACATTTCATTTAATGGCATTTTGGAAAATTACACACTTATAACATTTCTCTTTGTTGCAGGTGGCTGGTTATCGCTGTGGGTCTTGTCCGTGCCTACCTTACCAGAGGCAGCTACCATGGTCTTTACTACTCAATAGAGAAGCCACTAAAGTTCTTCCAGACCGGTGCTCTCCTTGAGGTTAGTTTGACAAAAAATTTTAACTACAGTTTTCATCCAAACAGACTTCTTGCAATGCATCACACCCAATCTGGGGTCAGCCGTGTTCCCCTGCCAGTGTGATGAAGAATGCTTTGGCAGAAGACTGTGTACTTACAATGTAGTATGCTATTTTTGGATCAAAGCATGAGTACTGTCTTCTATCTCAAATCCCTAAATGGCAACAGTCCAGTGTGCAAATGAGGTGTCATAGTGATGTCCAGATTCCCTCCATCAGTGCCAATTACTCCTCAGTCATCTCAGTGCATAAATCTTCAGTAGGTTCTAATTTATCAGTGGGCTTCTCAGAGATCCCTCGGTATGCCAATATTTAATTATTTAATTTCTGGAATACTTGTTATACTTGAATGACAAAAACACTGTTGTTAGTCTAACATTATTCTATGCTTTCTTGACAGATATTGCATTGTGCCGTTGGTAAGTATATTTTCCTTCTTGTTGTATATTTCACAAAAGATTTGTACACTTGGGTGTGTTACCTTGAAATATAAATGCATCTTAGTATTACTTTAGTTAAGTATATGTGTAGAAAATGGGATTAGGTCAGCTGGCAGTATGGCAAATTACATACATGCCAGCTCACTAATTCACTTTAGACTGGCTGGTTTAATGTTAAAAGCAGTATGTTAACTGGGTGATGTACTCTTTTTGTAAGATTGAACAATATCTTCCAATATGCATCTTCCATTTTGTTTTCAGAATTATTAAGTTTTTAAGAGCCAATATATTCTTGTGGTTGGGCATCTATTACACACACAGTGTCTTGCAGAAGACGTACCCAACAAGTGTCCTGTCTTGCTGGTTATCAAAATAAAATATTTGGCCATGATGCAAACATTACAAAGACTTCACCATTATCAGCAGCATCTGAGAGTCCCAAATGAATCTTAGCCACTATTCCAGACAGATTGGGACGTGCTGTCTCAGTTTTTTTTCTGCTGCTGGTTTCACTAACATTGATTATGTGGGCTGGTAGTAGATTATGTTGGCTAGTAACAATGATTATGTGGGCCGGTAGTAGCCTAGTGGGTAAAACACCTGCCTGTGAACCCAATGGCTACAAAGTCACAGGTTCAAACCCCCTCTTTCTACCACTGTGTCCTTGAGCAAGACACTTAACCCTCAGTTGTTCCAGGAGGACTGTCCCAGTAACTAATGATTTTAAGTCACTCTGGATAAGGGCGTCTGCCAAAGAACACTTTACTTTACCTCATGTTCACTCCCTGATAGTCTCAGAACACTTTCCTGCAGCAATAATGGAAGAAAAGATCAGCATGTGTTTTAAATGCCTCTATAAGAGACTTTAGACCCACTAGATCTCCTGTTTAAAAGACACATATATGAATTGTCAATAAGTTTACAGGCTTCCCAGAGCATTAAAAAAGCCACATAGGAAGGTCAGTGTTTTTCTACTTATTGTTTTATTCTCATTCTGTACTTCCTGGTCATGACACTTCTGTAGTTTTATATACACAATCAGAAAAAGATCTATGAAGTGTTTTATTTACTTGTAAAGCGAAATACTGAATGCATAAAAAAAATAATTCCTTTTTGATAGAAATGTAGGAATAATACTTTTAGCCTAAATTTTACAAACAGTTTTGAAAACTTAAAGATTAATTTCAAAGATTAAATATTGCACAATCAGACAATCGTCCAATAAATGAACCTGCTGTGGGTATTTATTAACATGGAATGAGTTGCTTTAAAGTAAAATATTAATTGTGTTTCTTGTAATGTCTGTGCTCAGTTAATGTTTTAATGAACATTTATACATTAAAGTTTAGAATGGACAGTTTGTTTAGAAATGAAGATACACTCATATGGACAAAAGTATTGGGACAGGTGTCCATTACACCAACATGGACTTTAAA
Source organism: Hemigrammopetersius urotaenia (assembly GCA_037974485.1). Taxonomy (NCBI): domain Eukaryota; kingdom Metazoa; phylum Chordata; class Actinopteri; order Characiformes; family Alestidae; genus Hemigrammopetersius; species Hemigrammopetersius urotaenia. The sequence goes on from JBBPDC010000002.1 coordinate 9,868,938, forward strand.
GACATTGCTACAAAGACTTTAATATGGAGTTGGTAAGGAGCTTGCTTTGTGACACAGTCATGCTGGAGGAGAAAAGGTTCTTCCCCAAACTGTGTCCACAAATCTTGGTATCCTTAAGCAGAAAAATTAACCTTCTCTAGAAGTAAGGGGCCTAGCTCAAACCCTGAAAAAACAGGTCTGACCCAATACTTTTGTCTAGATCATGTATTTGAATGAGAGAAATGGTGGCTAAAATGGCCATTCCATCTTATGTTGATGCACACATTCTACCCATGTCCCTGTAGGGCTCTGAATAGTGCAGTAGTGGTGCAGACAGAGTGTGGGTGGTTCAGTCAGCCTGACAGCATTGATGTGGTGGAGTGGCTGGTACACCACATGTGTGGAGCACAGTCCACACCTCATTATCTAAGACTTAAAGCTGGATGTGACCTTTCAGAGTGCAAACAGCCATCCCTCCTGCCACTGGCTTCCACTTGTTCATGCTCTCTTACTCCTGTTCGAATCCTACAGACTCTCTTCAGTTTGGAGTGGAAAGATGTGGAAAAATTTTACTATTGATCCTCAATTGGAATTACAGCTTTACGTTTACTTTAAACTTGAACAAAACTCTACACAGGAAGTCCTCGGGTTCCACCATCTGTACATACAACATTTCGAGTTTACAACGCTCACTCCCTCTCAAAATACACTGTTGGCCTCGTACTTACGGACTACGTGGGTGAACTAGTTTGATTGCACGCGGTGGAAGAATACCCAGTAACGCAGCTTATGTTTGAGGGAGTTTTCCGTTTCCTTTTTCTGTGGCCTAGCTGTGTTTTAATGATTTTACAACTGTGTTAGGAATGGTAAGTGACTATGGTGTGTTAGATTCCTGAAGGAACAGATCTGTGTTGTGACTCGAGGATGCCCTGTAACCCTATTTTAGTCACCTCATCACTGCTATACCAAAAGAGTCCCTGATCAAGGCTCTTTTCTGATTTTAAATCTTATATTGATCTTGTGTGGTCTTTGTGTGTCTGTGCAGTTTCCTCGGGGACCAGTACATTTTTCTGATAATAATTCTAAGCGTTTGGTAGTTTCTGTTAGTTTCTTTCTCTTTTTTTCTTGTTCTTCTTTTAATGTAGAAAAGCATATATTATGGCATAGCATTCCACTGTATATCAACCATGCTGTAATGGATTATAGAACCGAACTTGATTTCAGGGTGTAAGAAATATTGTAATTAACTGGTATTGGGATCACTTTTGGCCACAATAAAGCATATTATTAAATTATTGTTAAAACCCAGAGATTCAATTTGTATCCTTTGTAGAAAGTGTAGACATGGTTATAAGCTGTTTTACTGTGGAGCAGCTGGTGGTCTGCTGGTTAGGGAGTTGGCCCTATGGTCAGAAGGTTGTGGGTTTGATTCCCAGGACTGCTAGTGGCACCACTGAGGTACCCTTGAGCAAGGTACCATTCCCCCACGCTGCTTTCCAGCCACCCCCTGTGTGTGTTTGTGTGTTTATGCTTGACTGTAAGGGGTCATTTTATTTTATAGCACAACTTTTAGTGCTTTTATGTTGTTTGACATGTGAAAATGCTTATCTGTTCATCTTCATAGGAATTGTGCCCTCCTCTGTGGTCCTGACTGGGTTTCAAGTGATGTCAAGGGTGTTCCTTACTTGGGCCGTTACACATAGTGTTAGAGAGGTAAGTGTGTTAAATAATGTAGTAATGCATTTGTAGTTTTGTGTCAGGTGGCATGGTTTATAAAAAACTGATAATTTTTTTTTTTTTGACAATTTTATGTTTGTCATCCACACCACAGCTTTTAAAACTAAAGATGTCTTTGGAGCTTGATGTATATATTACAGCCTATTTATTGTTCATCTGTGAATCTTTAAAAGGTCAGGGCCTTAAGGGTAGGATGTCAATATTCCAGTGAAAGCATGGTTTCTGGTCATGACCTTTTTTGTAAAACACTGACCTCTAGTGGTGTGTAAGAGATCACAAATGCAACTTTAAAAGTAGTCAACATTAGATCATACTTTTCCATTTTAAATGATATATTTAGAGTCCATCCAGTCTCTTGTTGGGTTCAGTTAGTCCTTACTCTGTTCACATGTTGGTAACTAAGCTTCAGGTTTTGTTTGCTCACCAGAGAAATCCATCTGTGCTGAAAGTTGACTGTAAGTTTTCTCCTTTAGAGAAATGCCTGAACCAAAAAATGACCAATAACACTTTTTTATATGCATTGAGTATATTATGGCCATTTTATATACTGTCTCTGTTTACTAAACTTTAATTTAATGTGTGTAATCCAGAACTGATGAATTTACAGGTTGTATATGGCTTGGACTGCTTATAGAGTGTTTATTATCTCTCTCTGCCTGAGACTTGGTTTATCTAAATGCAAGTAAACCAGTAGTAACCTGTAGCTGCATGGGTCTGAATTAACCTTCTCCAAATACATCAGCATGTCTAGATGATCCAGCTCTTGCATGTCTGACACCAGTGTGGTGTACCCCTGTGCCTCAGGTCCAGAGTGAAGACAGCGTGCTTCTCTTTGTGGTGGCATGGACCATCACGGAAATTATCCGCTACTCTTTCTACACCTTCAGCTTACTCAACCACCTGCCTTACCTCATTAAATGGGCAAGGTAAAGGCATTTTATAGCTTGTTCTGCTTTTGTTGTTAAATGTTCGTTATTATATACCAAATTATTTCATTATTTTCAATATCTTGTGTGCAATAATCTCACTTAACTGCGAGTTACTTATCTATATTTATACAGATAACTATATTTATACGTATTACGTATTTATACAGAGCATTTGTGTATTTACCATATTCATATTGAGGTTTTGCTGCAGATTTTTATTGGATTTATTTAGACTTTATAAGTTATATTGTACTTGTCTCTGTGTGTCTGTGCAGTTATTACATGAGCAATTTCTTCCGGGATCAATAAAGAATCATTTTTTTAATTCTGATTAGCAGGCAGCACTAAGAGCCAACCTACACATTTCAATGTAGTAGCATGTGGAGCATCCATATCCTACTTCTTATTATTTTTTTCAATTTAAAGTATACGTAGGATGTTTGTATGGGTTTAGACACCAAAAGTTTTAAAAATGTGAATATTTCCTAATCTTTATACAGATTTTTTTTGTTACTTTAAGGGTGATAAGTGAATGACACGAGGTGTAAAAATTACAGATGACAACCTGCACTACATCTTTTTCAAACAAAAGTGACAGAATGAATCAAAGTATGTTAGTGAAAGTTAGAAAGTGCCAACATTCAAGACTCTTACTTAAACTCTAGAATCTTCAAAGAAACATTTTCACCTTTGCATTGTGCAGCAACTCACTGCATTCCTGCCTGCAATGCTTTTTTGCGCGACCAATAGAATCAAAGCATCGAAGCGGGCTAGTGTTCGGTCTGTCCTGTCAAAACACAGACACACACAAAGCGTGTATGGAGGAAAAGCTAATCTTAAAAGTCTCTGAGTGTCCAGAATCTACAAAGCCCACAGCATTTCTCTCTTGGTGCTAGAAGCTACATTTACACCAGCTTTATCTTGCTGTCTTTCTTGCTTGTTCTTGTTATTTTTTTGCGTCGCACCACTACAGTGCTATCACTACTGAATATTTTGAGTAATTTGCCTATTATTTAAATACGTTTAAAGTGTTTTAAGCAAAACTATCAAACCAGACTTTACTAAACAATAGCTAGAAGATAAAGACTTAAAATACAGTGAGAAATATACAAGAACATTATGTTGAAAAACATTTAATTGATTGTATTCTTTTATATAATAGAATCAACGCATCAGTGTTCGATCTGCCCCGTCTAAACACATGCACACAAAGCCGGTATGGAGGAAAATCTAGTCTTAAAAGTCTCTGAGTGTCCAGAATCTACAAAGCCCACAGCATTTCTCTCTTGGTGCTAACAGAGCTAACACTAGTGCTAGCTGGGACAGGAGAATTTAGAAAACCATGCCTTCTTTTGCGCTGAGCCTCGCAGAAAGCGCAGCGCGTTCTCGCTGTATTTTGAGAGGGAGCACAAACCTCGCGGTGAGCGCAGTGCATGCTGCGTTCGGTCTGAAAACCCCTTAAGAGTACTTGTATTCAATACGAAAAATACAAAGGAAAAATGGATTTATTCTCAAAGAATTCTAAAAAAAAAATTTGAAAAGTTATGTAATCACTTAATTTTTAATGTGACCTGATTGGGTGTCCTGTTTTCAGAACTGAAACACTCCTTATAATGTCAAAACAAATGGGTGGTGCTAAAGTACTCTGGGCTAAGTAAGTGGATAGAATGCAGCTGAATCAAAGGGACTTTTTTTTTTTAATAAACTGGGGTGTGAACGATATGGTTTTTTTTTTTCTTCATTATGTTGGCCCTTCAGAGCTCTAATCAGGTGTCACTATAACAAGCAGCAATTTTCTACTACTGAAACAGCACCATACCCTCTGATTGTGTACCGTTAACATATGTTCTGTTAATCAAATCTGCTGTAGACCATCTGTGCTGCACTGCCTTATGCCCTGGGTTACTTTTTAAACATTTAGAAGTTAGTAGGTTATTGGTAAGGTTTGTTGGTATCACTTTCATTATGAGATACATTCTCATACACATTAGCAGTCGTTGTCTCTCCATCTTCACATCTATTTCTCTATTTGTAGAACCTCCAGCTCCAATCGTAACTCACCTAATTCAGACAATCAAGGACTTCTGAAGACATTCATTAGATGTACATTAGATGAGGTGTAGAAACCATTTCAAGGAGCCGGGTTGCTGAACAAGTACTGGTGCATAAGCACTGAGCTAATTGTGTTTAATGTCTCTGCAGATACACATTCTTTATTGTGCTGTACCCCATGGGAGTGACTGGAGAACTTCTGACCATCTATGCTGCACTGCCTTATGTTCAGAAGACAGGGCTCTATTCAGTCACTCTGCCCAACAAGTATAACTTCTCCTTCGACTACTACACCTTCCTCATCCTCACCATGGTGTCATACATCCCTCGTAAGTGTGTCTTTATTTTTATCTGATATATAGAAATCCCAGCTGAAGGTCAATATCAGGGGTGGGCAGTATGTACCTTGATGATTTGTATCACATTGTGTCACAATTTGCTTTATTAAACATATCGTTGATATCATCAGTACTGAAAGAATGCTGACCAACTGAACAAATGAACATTTTTCATTGCAGGCAGCATAATTAGTCATGCATAGTTAGAATTACTACAGCTTATTTAGTTGAAGCAAAATGACTGCATGCATTGGATTCTTAAACATGCTTGTTGCTTGTTCCAATTTGGATAAACTAAATATTGCTGCATATAATGTATTATGAAAATGTCTTGATATATTTTTGCTGTATCATCCAGCCCTAGCCAGTACATTTGACCTTTTCCTCAGCATCTTCTAATGAATTAGTTTCTCCTAATTTAATGTGCTAGATGAGCTCATATAGAATCGTGTTATTTTTGCACACACCAAGGCTGGTAGTGTTAATAAGAGGTTGCTAATGTGCCGCTTTGCTCCTGTCACAGTATTCCCCCAGCTCTACTTCCACATGTTGCGACAGAGAAAAAAAGTCCTGGGTTACGTGGAGGAGTACACCAAAGTGGAATAAACAAGCATCCAGTGCTCCGCACAAAGCAGACTGATCGCGTGGAGAAAAGGGGGAAAAAAAGATGACCTTCCAAATCCACAACTGGCTGATTTAAAACACGTAAAAAGTCTGCTTGATGATATGCAGAGCTCAACCTTTTTTTCAAGAAAAAGAAATTACCTGGAGATGATTTCTAACAATGGGTTCTTGCAGTCTGCGATTTTAAGGATATTGATGTCAATGTGATATCAGTGGTTCAAGCCCCCTCGAGAGGCAAATGCAGTCACTCATGCTTATTTAACGTTTACTGTGCGGAATTGTTTTTAATGAATCTAATACAGTTGCACTGACCTTAGTGAGGGTGAAATATAGTCTTGGCTTTCACCTTTTGAAGTAACAGAATCGGGAACATTGGAATGATCATTTTTCCTTTACAGGAGAAACTCGACCATACCTCTCCCTTGTACTGTGCCCCCTTTGTTTCTGGAAGTATCAGTAGCAGTTTTTTTTCCTGCACAGGCAAGGGGCTGATCTTGAGTCTATATTCTTGTTCTCACTTCATGTCTCTTTTGCATTCCTTTGCTAGATGTTTAGATGGAAAATTGATTTCTGAAATACTAAATGATTTTAGTGTTGCTCTTGTTCTCTAATTTGCTCAGGACTTCTCTGTATTCTCTGTACTGATGTCTTGTCTATGACTTCTGGTTGCAGGTTTCTTATTTCTTTCAGTGTTAATTGTTCAATTGGAGTCATGTTAACGACCTAACAGGAATTGTGCTGTTGGTAGTTGTTTTGTTTAATACTGGATGTGGGTTGTTGGTTTGTGGCTGTTTATTTGGCACATGCTCCTTTCAGCGAGTAGCACCATGGCTGAACTGACTGTACAGGAACCCCATAGGTGTGATTTTATGTACATTTCCCTTCCTAATCATTAGCCATTATTATTTGAAGAAACGTTTCAACTCAGAGTCCTGTTTGTGGCCGATTTGCTTTAGCTGTTTCCGAAGTGTTTGATTGAAAGAGGGCAGCATTTGGGCTGGAAGAGCACGCGCCGGCAGGAAGCTAGTGCAGGCCCTGGCTCCAGGGCCAATTGGATTAGACTGCCTCCAGTCATGCATTTCCAATGAGTAAAATCTAATAATGTGTTGAGTAGGCCAGGAGTCAGGAGTTGCTGAGCACTTCATTGTTCGTGTGCCCTCGCTGTCAGCGGCAACAAAACTAAGCAAGCTCACGCCTCCAAGAAGGGCTTGCTCATTAGTCCTAATGCACTTGCAGACTTGCCTTTACCTACTGGTCGGGTCTGCACTTTCAGTGGGTAAAGCCTAGAAGCACATTCAGTTGCTCTGTCTAGAAACGTCGTACCAAACAAAGTTTTACATTTAAAATCTAGTCACCATGTGGAGGACAGAATTCTGATACTTTGTCACGTAGATTGTAGCAATGTATAAACAATAAAACAAACACTTTTCTGTTTGATTCTTTGTGATCGAAGATACATTACATCCTGCTTGCTGATATGCAATGTTATCTGTAAATCCCCTGAAATAAATGCTGACCTCAGTGAATGCTCCTGCACCATAGCTATAAAGGAAGTGGTTGACATGATGAGACCTTTTGTAATGTGCATCTGGAATAAATCTGCATGAAAGGTCAAGTAACACCATCACTGGTGTGGTAATACCTAGGTTTACTCAGTAGAAGCATGACCCTCAACGCTAGCAGACAACGTTGGGCTTTTGATACAAAGGATTTGCATGGGACCAGCAGACTTTGTATGATTAGTAAAACAGTTATATATTTACAATAAACCCATAACCTGGAAAACCAAACCAGTTATGTATTTTTTTTTCTTTCCCTCTGATTTATGTTCAATGTATGAATGCATATATAGTGGGCATAGATTAATTTTTTTAATGCCGTTAATCTCATTGTAATATTGGCATTAACTGCGCGAGATTCTTCCGCCCTGTAGAAACACACACACACATTATATATATATATATATATGTGTGTGTGTGTGTGTGATTCTACAGGCTGTTCTAACTTGCTGTTCAATTCTGCATCACATGAAGCAAATGTCCAACCTCTCACTCGAACACACACTCCACTCTATCACTCCAGCTATCACTTTTTCACAGTTGCAGCTGTCATTTAACATAGACATGCCTAAGGGATGCGACAGTATAAAACAGTGGTCTAGTGTCACATATCACAAACGTGAAACAGACACTTTGATATTAACAGATTCTCTCAGGGATAATGACTTTATTTTGTCCTCAGTAATACAAAATGAATCTATAGCTAAGGGGTTCCAGGAATATCCATCTTTGAGTTTAAATGTTTACTGAAAAATGTTTGGGATATTAGAATATTAGTTAAATGTCTTAAGAGTTTAAGTGTCTGAGGTTAATCTATTGAGCTGCTATAAAATGCCAGAATTCAATACTGTTGTCTTGACACTGTTGCCAGAATTCAATACTGTTGCTTATGTAACATGCAACTCCACATTACCAGGCTAGCAGAAATTCTAACCTACAAAGGATACCTTCATAGCATAGCATTTTCATAACATTGATGTGTGATGACATATTTGGTTGGTACATGCTCTTGAATGTGTGACGTACAGAGCCACACCTCTTACAACCCCCCCCCAACCCCTGACACCGCTAACAAGAATATCTGTCATTAAAATATGCTCTTCCTCACAGAGAAATAAATGACAGGATACAGCACTTGTCTTCTCATCACTACATAAATTTTATACAAAAATACAATTTTGGGTCAGTTTGTATATTTATTGCTTGCATTCAGGCTTGGAAAAAAAAATATTTCCAAGAGCAGCAGCGTATAGTGAAAAAGTTTTCAGTGTAAACCCTAAATATTCCCCCAAATATAAAACTTTCCTAATTTCATTTTAAACTCTGCTTAACATATTACTCTTAAAGAAAATGTAATGGTAAACCCGTATTCATACTGTACAGTGTACACTGAACCCAGGCAGTGCTTGAATGTAAAATACCGATGGAACCCCTGTATAGACTGCACTTAATTAATGCAAGCGCTTTTCTTTGGTATGTGCTGTCGTTTTCTTTGGTATAAGCAGGTAAGTACAGTAATTAATTTAATTTACAGTGATAAAAATACAGGGCTTTAAGAAGAACATAACAAAAAACACTTGAGATGCTCCACTGGGAAATTCTGGACTGCAACTGCCACAGATGTGTCACAGGGCAGCAGCCAAACAGCAGCAAGGAGAGATAAATAACATTCTCAGATTGGCTACTATATATGTATATATATATAT
>JBBPDC010000002.1:9883799-9911996 GCA_037974485.1 Hemigrammopetersius urotaenia
AATATATGAATATATGATAGAGCTTCCGGTGAACCCCACCAGAAAGCTTCCGACGTGGTGCTGGTTCCAAAGTTCATTTATCATTCACATGATGGCAGCAGAGCTCTTTAATATTGTGCACACTCCACCCTGCCCTTTCACTTTCAATAGCATACACCCATTAAGACATTTAGAATGGGTTTCCCTACTATTATAAGACATTGATGCTAAGAGAGAAGTCCAGCAAGAAGTCCTTAACAACTTTAAATTAAAATGTAGCTTTTTATACTTGTTATACCTTAGCTGCCTGGCGCCATGCATGGAGTTTATTGGCACGGTGTAGGTTGAATTCAGATGTGGACCTTACAATAATGGACAATTTAAAGGAAGTTTGGCATTAATTCACATTTTCATGCTAGATTCAGTTGATTAGCCAGAACATGTTTAGTGTTAACACTAGAAGTCAATAGTCACCTAAATTGTTTCCATAAGTATTTCACAAAAAGCACACACACACACACACACACACACACACACACACACACACACACACACACACATATATATATATATTTAGGACAACTAAACTTCACACAGCTTCCCAACTCTGGTCCTGGACCACACCCTGCCCAGCATGTTTGTCTTTTCCTGTTCTAACACCCAGTTTGGTTTTGTTAATGAGCTAACTAGTTGGATCAGGTGTGGTGGGATGTGAAGGCAGGGAGTTACTTCTTGTTTTTCCCAGCCCTGTTCCTGGAGGCCTCTGCCCTGCACATTAGTGTTTTCACTGCTCACAACACACCGGATCCAAGCTCCATAATGACCCTTTACTGAGAGTGTTAAAGCAAGTAAACAGCAAAACGTGGGATGCATCCTCCAGGTCCAAGAAACCTTGACTCAAATTGCCCTTTTTACAGTAAAATTACAAAAACTTGATGTCAGCTTTCAGTGTTAGGACAACTGTTCTTTACAGGACAGAGAAAGTCAGTAAAATGAGTGTTGTAATAGATTTTGAAAGTGAATGGCAGGGTCTACCCTTTGTAGGCCTAATCTCTCTAAACTCCATACCTTAACACTTACTGGTTTTATTAAAAAAGCCTGGCTGTTCCACCCACTTTTATAAATGAAACTGAAAGCTAAATGTCGTTTTACACACGCGCTGCTTTTTGATGTGGGGGGGTTTGCTCTCAACATGATACGCCATGCTCTTCATCTCTCTCCTGAATCCTCCTCGCTCCTCTCCAGGTCTATTTATTACGCGGCCGACCGTGAGTGACATGAGCGCCGTACAATAGGAAGGCAAGTTGGGAAGGCATTCATTGCAGGGAGCCAATGAACTCCTCCGAAGGGCGGGTCTCGTAAAAAGCAGCCTTGGTTGAATGGTGGTACAAAAGCCCAGTGAAGCAGGGACAGGGTTGATGCACAATCAATACTGTTCATCTCCTACAGGAACACACCAGAGCTGCACACGGAGAACAGCAGGAGGACGAGAAGACGGGGGGATTTCGTGGGTTCGGTGTGTTTTCGAAGTGGGCAAAATGTGTCCGGCGCGGGGGGGCTTCTCCCGCCGACGGGCAGCGGTGAGATCCGGAGGGGTCCAGGGTTTTTAGCTGCTGCTTCTCCACAGCCGGAGGTGTTTCTCCTGCTGGTTCTTGTTCTGAGCAGACGTAACTGTTTCTGGTGCAGGTTCTGGACACACGTAGGTGTTTCTCCTGCTGCTTCTGGATAGACGGAGGTGTTTCTCCTGCTGCTTCTGTTTCTGAGCAGACGGGGGTGTTTCTGGTTCTGGTTCCGAGCAGGTCGTGATGGCTCCTGAGCTGGGTGGAGAGCAGCGTGTTGGCAGCAGGTGAAGGCTCAGCTGGAGCAGTGGACGGACGGACGGATGGATGATCTTGGGCCACACCATGGAGCTGCTATCGGTGTGTTCTGACCGGCTCGGCTCGCTCCGGGCGCTCCACAGGTCTCGGGGAGGAATCTGGGAAACATGACTGAACCAAGCGCCTCTCTCTCCTCTCCCTTTCTTTCTGGAGTGTGATACAAAAAACCCAAAGCCTCTATCCGAGAAGCAAAAATGAGGATCACGCGGACCATATTCCCAGGGCGAACGAGGCTGATTTTCCCATGATGCTGTGATCGCCCAGGCGAGGGTCCCCGGTGGTCTTGCTCATTAGAGCGCATATTTAATTACTCCAAACGCTCTCCAGAGCACTTCTTAGCCACGAGCCGAATTCGTCCAACGGTGGGCTTATCAGAATGATGCACAGACTTTTTATTCCGGGGGTCTCACTGCAGAGATGGGTGAGCTCGTGTGTGTCTCTGGTCTGTATAATAATATGCGTTTGCTAGTGCGTATCCTTGAAACGTTGTGTGTGGAAACGCACGTTTTCCCCTGAACCTTCAGAGTGGTCTTCATCCTCGTAATGTCCAGGGCGAACAGCGTGAGCCCCCCCGGGCTCGGCCTGAGGGGAGGGACCGAGCACAGGTCAGCGTGGGGCGAGCGGGAGCCCGTGGCCAACGGCTGCCCTGGCAGGCTGGCGCGCTCCAGCAGCCGGTGGAGGGACGTGGAGGGCCGAGGGTCCACCGGCACAGCTACGGCGACCAAGACGAGGCTGAGTGTGAGGTCAAAATCCGCGTGGCAGGAGCGTGGCGACGAGGGCGGGGTGCGCGCCAAGTCCGTGGAGCTGGGCCTGGATGAGCGCAGGGCCAGAACCAAGGAGGAGGAGATGATGCAGCAGCAGCAGCAGGAGGAGGAGGACCACCACCGCGGGGAGGAGCAGCAGTTCGCGCCCGACGCTCGCGTCTTTTCGGCAGCCGCGTGCTGCAGCGGCGTCATGCGCGTCTTCAGCTCCAAGAAGTTCCGCTCGGAGAAGCTGGAGCGCCTCTACCAGCGCTACTTCTTCCGCCTGAACCAGAGCAGCCTGACCATGCTGATGGCTGTACTGGCGCTCGTGTGCGCCGTCATGCTGTGCTTCCACTGCGCGGGGGGCGCGCACCAGACCGCCTACGTGGTCATCTTCTCGCTGGGCATCGCGCTCGTGCTCGCCCTGATGCTCGCGTGCAACCGCAGCGCCTTCCACCAGGACCACATGTGGATCGTGTGCTACGCTGTGATCGCTGTGCTGCTTGTGCTGCAGGCCGTGGGCGTGCGCTACGTCGCGCCGCGCAGCGCCTCGGACGGCGTGTGGTGGACCGTCTTCTTCATCCACGTCGTGTACACGCTGCTGCCAGTGCGCATGCGCGCCGCCGTCGCCACCGGCGTGGCGCTGGCCGCCATCCACGTGGGGGGCTCGTGGAAACTCAACGAGGAGGACGACCTGCTGTGGAAACAGGTGGGTGCTTGTGTGGGTGCGTAAAGGACACTAGGATACTCTGAGGGTCTGTGAGAGATGGTGTTCTTCGGAAGCACCAGGGAATAGGGAGGGCATGGTAAATGAACAGGAAAGCATTCATGTGCAATTTAGAATAGCCAAAGTAGGAATGTAATGAAATTATGTACATGTCCAGCTGATATCTCAGACTGTTTGAATAGTCCCCTTAAATTCTTGCAAAAAGGACAAGTGGTAGAGAACATGCAGTAACTCGGTAATATAGAATAAAGCTGGGTAACCTAAGACATATGTAAAGACTGGGGCCCCTGGGCTTTTCTTTACATTTCGTGCTCGAACATAGACCTTTTTTGTTCTAACAAAATAGCCCCTTGATGTTTGAACATGTTGCGCAAAGTTCAGTGAGAGGTTGCTGGTGAAAACAGGCAATAGAACAGTTATTGATCTGCATCCTCATGTGGCTTGAGGCTCATGGTGCTCAGTGAGGTAGATGGTAATGCCATAATGTCATGAGGTAAATGTGCTTGAGCAGGAATGTGAGGGATGTATCCTTTTCTAAATATTACACTCAAAGACTTGTGTATCTGTGAGGAAGTGAATGTGATGCATTCTGTTATTAATTTTACTTTAAATAACCAGGGGTAGAAAGCAGGAAAATATCATCTTACAAAAGTTCCTCTGCTGGATGGGAGTTCTGTTGCAGCTGATCAGCTGACCTGGTACTTTTTATAGATATGCACTGACTTTAGATTTTTCTCTGTCCCTATTTCAGTGAAGTATCAATACTTTTACCTGAATGTATTTCTAGGCTTCACTGTTCCTAGAGGGCATTGATTGTTCAGCTGGTTGCTACGGTAACCAGCACTAGTCCTATGCACCCATTTTGCATTGGACAGTGCATTCCAGAACTTGTCAGTCAGACGTGCAACCTCTGCATGGATGTCATTCAGTTGCCTTGAGTGATGGAGAGTGAGGGTTGTGGTTAATGATTAAGCAGAATGAGGGAAATATTTTGATGTGATTAGCCAAGTGGCACAGATGGATGCATGTCCCCCGTCTGTAAGGAGAGGCGCTTTTCTTAAACTTTTTGGACCCCTCGGATGGCGTGCTGTATTAGTGGAATTCTGTAGCTGTACATCAGGGCCACTTTCATGTGCCAGATGCAGTGGGCTGCAGCCAAGCAGACCGTTTTTATACGGTCTCTGAGACAGAGCTCGGTTTAGTGAATGTCATGTGATTTGGCCCACTTTGCTTAGGATGACTTGGACTTTGCTAACACAATTTTCCCAGAAAACCATGCTAAACTGCTGTGGTTTGATGACATGACACTGGAAGGCAATTTGGAAAATAAATTCAAGGATGACTAAGGATGGCATGATCTTTTAGGTGTTTGGTTCCTGGTAAAGCCAGTGAAGCTGCCAACTTGAGATAAACCACATCTTCTGAGCCTTGCATGGTTCATTAGTACTTTTAATGTGATTATATGTTTACTGTTCTTTACTTTGAGTCAGTCTTCACCACACTTCTGCTTTTATTGTTTTCACAATGAATGCAGTGGAAGAAACTGCACGGGGCTGCAATTAGAGGATGACTGACGCTGTGAATGCAGAAAAAGTTTGGATCCTTAATACTTCAGTGTCTCTTTCGTGAAGTAGCATATTGAGAGTGTGAAATGATTTGAATGAATTTCAGATTTTGGAAACCAGCACATTTGCCCCCTCAGTATCTTTAAACACTGGGAGTAAAGGCTTGCATGTGCTTCCTCTAAGTCAACAGGGCCCTGACTTTTCAGATCATCACTAATGCAATGTCACAGAACACTGTAACACGCTTGGAGGAGAACATTAAATACCAGTTTTGTTACATCAACTAACATATGTTAGTGCTGAATGAGTTATTGGAGGCGGGTCACTATCCACTCAGAGAGCGCGAGGCCAATTTTGCTTGTGGCCATGGATGGCTGCCTCACCCCCAGGGATCAAACTCATGATCTGCTGATTATGGGGCCAACGCTTAAACTGTTACAGCAATCAGGAGCGAGCCCAGCACATTTAAATTTGCACCAGAAAGGTTTTTTCACAATAAAAGAATACCAAAGATGCCAAGATGGGATCCTTTGTTATATTTGCAAAAACATATTAAAGAAATGTCTTATACCATCTATTGCTACAGAATCTAATTGTATTGTCCTTGATTACACAGTCCCAGTGACTGGGGTGTGTGGGAACAAGCTGCTGTGTTTGTTGCTCTTTCTGTACAATGCTGTTGTCTTTAGTATATCAGATCTCTGTGTTTACTTGACTCCCAGTTGGTCTCTCTAGTAGGGCTGGGTTTATGAGGTCCTGGGACAAGGCTTGTATTAGGAGTGCTCTCATAATTAAATGGGAATGGCTATACCGATCGATCCCCCACTGTCTCAAATGGAAATTTTTCTTACCTGGCTGCTTTACCCTACAAAATATGAATGCAGTTGTGACTCCAATAAACCCAAGCACTGTAGCAGTGGCAGCAGCATCGCTTTGTCCTGTTATGAATGCTGTACATTCCAAATATTTAAATGAAATTATTATTTTTTTCTTTAATAAAAACTCATTCTTGTTTCACAAATGGTTGTCATAAATATCATGCTTTCTTGTGAAACAAAGCCATGGTACAGTTAAACCATGACGACGTTTTTTAGGTTTTGAGAAGCTGAAAGTTATTCTGATGCTCCGTCTAAGCCAGACCCTTGTGCTTCTTGCACCCACCTGGACCAGATTTGTGCTAATGAGTCATTTCCTTTTTCTCCTTGACAAGTCAAAGAGAAATCGGGGAAGCTAAATCTTTGGAGGAAGGGAAACAATAAGGCAGTAGTGCTCCTTGCAGACTTATCTTGGGATAGACAATCTTTCCCTCTGAATTTATGAATGTGGAGTCTCCTGTGATCTTCTCTCCATCCCCTCGTGTGCTTCATTAAAGGAGGAGGGGGGCCAAGGGAGCCACTTATCGGAGGTGATGCGGATTCCCCCCCAGAGGAGGTGGGGGGGACAGAGCCTTGCCTTTGGCACACCTCCAGCTGCAGGGAGCTTTCTCGTTCACTGTAATTGAATTGACCGCACCATAATGTACAGACCTGCTGGAATTCAAAACAGATGTCTTATTTTGAAAGACTTGCTATTAATTTGCCTTTGAGTTTCATCCCCCATGAAGGCACTGACTCTGGAGCAGCTTGCTAAAGAAAACATCATCCTGGGAGTCCTGAAAGTCAAAGAGCAGACTGTTGATCTCTGTGCCCTTTTGACACTCCCTTTCAACTCTTAATCGTGTTTATGATGGGGATTACTTAGTCTGGATTGTTTGGTTTTGCAGTCCGATCCAAGAACCTGCTCCAAATCACTGGGTGTCCATTGCACTGTAGCGGCTGATTTATTTATTTATTTTTCACCGTTCTACCTCTCAGTAACCCACTTCTACCTTGTCCCACCTGAACACAGACCTGAACTAGTCCTTCCTGTATCTTAGCAACCAAGGTCCTTCCAGGAGCACTTAGAGCTTCCTTGTAAGAAGACCCCTGTCTTCGTTGTTTAACCCTCTAGTGAGTGTGCAGTCACTTCGTTAGAGATTCAGATTGGGATAATGAAGACACAACTACCACTGGATCTGTCTGATAGCATTTTGCTTTCTCCCTGTCCCAATTATCCCACACTGTCATTGTCCTTTCATTAATAATTAATGTGTGTGGGTGTGCTCTGACCTCCCACATAAGTATCTTTGTCTGTGGTTCGTCACGGAATCAGAATGACTTCTGACAGTGGGTCAGAACGCAAAGCACCACTATCTTAAGCCTCTGATAAATATGGAAGTGCACAGAGGGCACAAGTGCAGCAGGTTCATCATCTCCCACCCCCACTTCTATCCCTCTCGATCCACCTACTCACTAAACAGAGTGGAATATCAAGAGCAAACTTTCAGCGGGACTTCTTACGGCTCCCCGGTGATGCTGTCTGAACTGGTATGTACATTTATCTGGAAGTTACACTCATGAAGCCATTTAGCTTCATTATATCTTGGTCTTCTTGTTTTCCGCCTTTTCTTCAGTTACACAGTCTTCATTGGCTCCTTCAGTTTCCTGTTCTGATAGAACGTCTCCAGGTCTCTTCAGTGTTCCGCCTTCAATGAAGTCTGATGAATGGCTTTGTATGAATTTCTATCAATATTGACACAGATACATCTTGTCAATATTTGGCCATGAGCTTCTCCTTGCTTTTGTTTGAAGTCCAGCCTCTTAACATGATAAGAGTTTAATATATTTGCATGTAATGTTTGCAGGTGATAATTGCTGTAGAAACTCAGGAATGCACCTTTGAAAACAAAGACTTGGTGTGACATTTACACTAGAAATGATTCTTTTGCTTTCTCTTCGCTTATTGCTTATGTTTACATTTTTACTAGGGATACGGATTCAGAATTTCAGGGTCAAGAGCAGGAGCTGCTTATTAACACCTTGTTGTAGCCAAGAATAACAGCAAGGATTTTTGGCATCTTCATGCTCTAATCTATGAATGAGGTACAGTAAGTGTAATGTCTGATTTAGCTGCCATCTTATCCTACATCATTGTAATAACTTTCCATTGTTTTATGTAAATTACATTTATCAATTTGAACTGTAACATGTATTACAAATTAATTTTTGACCCAACTAATCTTTTTTCTGCTGATAATGTGGCTTTCTGGTTTGATTATCTGAACCATTTGCAGTAAGCCAGGATGAGCTGTTCCATTTAAATTTATCTTTAAAAGAAAACGTAGTTACCGGTGCAGTTATTTTATTAAAGAAGCCTGATGAGTATTAAGTAGACAAACAAGCTGCTGATTCTAGCAATACCAGTAAATATTAGTAACATTAGTGCCGGAGGACACACTCTGCAGACTGCATAGGACAGACTGCATAGGACAATGGATAAATCAACAAGCAGCGGAGTAACAAAAGCAACAGTGAAGTGGAAAGCTACAGTTCCCCACAAACAAGATGTACCATATTTATTTTCCACAAGAGTCTAATCTAAGGATATAGAGTCTAGCCATGGTGTTTTTCTTGCTGAATGGGGTGTTGGAAGTTTGATCTTCAGTGTGTGGTGCAGTCATGCATTAAGCTGTAACGTTGCTATTTTCCACTAGTGGCACTGTTAATATTAAATACGAATGTTCTGCGATGTTTGATTGTGGAAATTTTTTGTCTGTGGAATGCTATAGAATTATTGGTTTAGTTTCCCAGTGGTAAGCTGCTTGTCTGCCAAGAATATGGTTCCAGGTTCAAACTCCACATCCGAAGAGCAAACAAACAATATTTTATAATATTATAAAAAAGAGAATTTCACAGAGTTTGATTGTGCTTAAATGGTAGAATATTTTCCACAGGTGGGCAAAGTTTTGAATTCAAATTCAAACTTTTGAATGTTGTCCTTGTGGATTTGCTTGGGGCACTTTTGATTGCTGCATGTAGCAATCCTTTACTTTTGTGTTTACGTAAAGCTGGACAA
Organism: Hemigrammopetersius urotaenia; assembly: GCA_037974485.1. NCBI lineage: Eukaryota > Metazoa > Chordata > Actinopteri > Characiformes > Alestidae > Hemigrammopetersius > Hemigrammopetersius urotaenia. Next base: position 9,892,624 of record JBBPDC010000002.1, read on the forward strand.
GTGGCATTCTTTTTGTCAACTTTTCATGCTTCACACCTCCATAGAGACATGAAAGACTATCAGAAAGAGATTGGGCTGCCAAAAGAAAAGCATGTTCTAGTTAATGACTCATAATTAGACACAGGAATAAATAATTGCAGCTTGTATTCAAATGGTGGGCTGTTTTTCTTTTATCTGAGTGCTTCCTGTGGCTACTGAGGGGTGAACGAAGAACGACCCAGATTCTTGTGCACTCTTAATTGGGTCTTTGTCCTTTTGCTGACCCTGGTACTGGCCCAAGTGACCCAGTGATTCATAGTGAGACCAGCCATTTTAATGGTTTAATGCAGATTTACACTGTGTGATGAGCTGGGACGTGAAATTACGACAAGGCACAATGCCTTTTTGTACCATAAGGCCCTTTGTTGAATTTCCTACGGAACCTTTTGTTTTACTAGATGCTTTATTGTCATGTCACATACTTTCTGAGACTGCAGTTTTGGTATACAGTAATCCCCTGCTTTTCACGGGGGTTACGTTCTAATAGCGGCCGCGTATATTGAAAAACTGAGTTTTGGTTAAAAAAAATGCCTATTTGCTCCCAGAACACTTTAATTTCATTTTAAACTCCGTTTAATGCATTGCCTGTAAATAAAATGTTAAGGTAAATAAATCAGAAAACGTTAGTAATTACAAAAACTTTAGCATTAGCGGTTAGCATTAGCAGCGTGCAAAGACTCGTACACAAAAGAACAAGATAGCTCTCTATGCTGATACTCAGTTATTATTTGTGAGTGAGTGGGTGTGTGAGAGGGAGAGAGAAAAACCATTGGCATTAGCGGTTAGCATTGGCAGCAGGCAAAGACTCATTTACCAAAGAAACATTGAAAACTCTCTCTACCCGCATGTTTAGACAGGGCACGGCTTGCTAATGCTAAACTGAGAACTTGAAAATTTGAGGGGTTGAGTTTAAAACACTAAAATAGGAGGACAAGACACAGGGCAGGCACGCTGCAGTAGGCTTCTTCTTGTTATGGTGGTTGACAACTTTGGGCCGGCGGCGGTAATACAGTTCGGTTCTCAAAAGAAAGACGAGGATGAGTTTGGTTCTTTAAAAACATCAGCGTGTGACTGAATCTGCGACTCCTGATCTGCGTAAAACTATTGGATTACTGCATATCTTTTTCTCTGATGTCCAACACATTTACATAAGCATCTGCTGTGTAATGTCCTTTCACTGGCTCATCCAGATTATAGAACTTAGCAGTAATTGGGTGTTCTCTTTATTCCATGTGTGATGTTTCTGATCCTAGTTGCTCTAATTTTTTTTGCGTAATTGCTCCTGCTGATAGCCACGATAAAGTTGCTGAATGCAAACATTCTCCAAAGCTATCTAAGGGCTTTTCATAACGTACTTGCTATTACAAACAGGGTTGGAAAGATGAGACAACTGCCTGGCTTTGCATCCATCAGTGCAGTGAAATGAAAATAATATGCTCCTAATGCTCCTAGTTTTTCCTGCACATACCATTTTTATGATGAAGCTAGTTATATATTCCTTGATAGTTGGTATAATTAGCATAATCATATGCTAAGCGTTTTTGAAGAAACCGTGGTAGCTGACTGACACGGATCATTATATCTATGCCACAGTGTGGCCTGTCTGACTTCACACTGAAAATATTAAAACAGTTACTTGATTGGTGCCGACGATTTAATAAAAAATGCATGCAAGTCTATTGCAAATCTAATATTATCCGTAATTACCCATAATTACTCATAATTCAAGCATATCTGAATTCAGCATGGAAAAACTGGTTTTCGAAAAGTGTGTTGTGGTTTCTGATGATTACAAAAACTTTTTTCTTGTTGACCTGTGTAATTGGTCAGTCTGTTTTTAATGCAACAGAATATTTAGCTGACACCAATCCGTCATCCGTTGTCATGGTTTTCATCATCTTGCTTACATAAAATTTTATACAACAGCCAACAGAATTTTAATTACCACACAACAGAATTTTAATTACTATACAACAGAATTTTAATTACCATGAGTGATTTTTCTTGCAGAATTGTGTAGATCATTCTAATAACACAGGTCAGCAAAAAAATGACAAAAACCCACATAAACTTATCTCTGATGATTTTGACCTGTTGCCCTGTGTAATCAGTTGATATCATTGAAAATATAGCCAGACTGATATATCAGCTGGTCAGAGGCTTAAGCCTTTAAATAGATAACATGAACAGAAGTATGAATGACTGGAAGCATGCCGTGTCTGTTCAAACTCTGCTGTGTTTGACCTGCGGTGTGACAGCAATGTGCGTTATCTGTTGTGCTTTCCATTTAAGGAAGCTGGCAAATAACCGGTTACCTAACTATTTGATACTCAAATAGCTTCAAATGAATAGAAAACGTTGATCTTTAATGGTCGCCACTGTTGAGAAACCCACATCATAAAGTTGATAAAATGTTTTAGAACAGCTGTTGCTGTGAATGGAGTTGTTGTAGTCTGTTAAGCAAATGCTTAAGGTTACGCTTGCTGAAGTGTATTGTCCCTGAGTCTCATATATGTTTAGTAATTAGTTACGTTTACTCAGCTACACATACTCAAATGTTCTTTCACTTCTGCTCAACCAAATCTATCTAAAACTCTGTACTTTTGGATTATGTTTTAGGCGTATATTTAGTCAAACTTCTATACTGACCTCAGACCAGTAGAAGTATGTACAAAATACGTTCGCAGAAAGGTTGGGCCAGGGCCTTGTATAATCAAGCAAGAATTTCTAATTTTCATTGAGGTATGCACTAGAAATGGGTAATTTTCGAATATTCATTATTTTTAAAAAGTTATTAAAAGATATGCATTCTACAACTGCATCCAAGCATGTGCAAGAACAGTCTTGTTAAAGTGTTAATTACTAACCCTTTGTGTTTATATTTTAGACATCTGCGCTGCTTTCTGATTGGTCACATGTCTCACTTTTGAGGTTTTTGACTTTACATCAAAAGGAAAGAAGGTCTAACAGACATTTGCTTCTTGTTCTCCTGGAGGCTCAGACTTTTAGCTGCAGTTGTGTGGAGTCCCTGTTGAATGAAACCTCATATCTACAAAAAAGTAACTTTACAGGAAAACGGGAAACAAAACAATTTTATTCAAAACCATTTTGGACTCTCTATTAGTTTGTCACGAAGTGACAAAGTGGAAATAGCAGCTGGTATCTGGGGAAAATATGGATAAAAAACTGAAAGATGGAAATAAGTACAGTTGTCACTGTCTGAATAAAAGCCTTTAAGTATGTTTTTTCAAGCTGCTACTTTTGTAAGTAAGTTTTACATTTTGTTTTAGTGTAATCTACACATCCCTTTCCATGGATGGAGTACAGAGGCCTGCATATTTCATAATTATTCCAAAACAGAAAACACAGAGACCAAAATATTATAAAAATCGTAATTCTTGGCAGTCGTACTCTGTAAAAGATGGTGTAAAACTGGCCTTGGCAAAAGGGCTCGCCCACATAACAGATGCCATTGTTTTCTGGAGGTCTGCGTGCTAGTGACTGTGGGACAGATTTAAAATTTCTGTCTGCTCTTGCTTCTGAGCCCACCAGTGTCACAACCCTGTTTTGTTCCGCAGGCCTCACAGAAGAAAAAGAAGTACTTTTCTAAATGACCTCTTTTGCCCTATTATCTGAAGCATCAGATTCGTCATCTATAGGACTTTTGTATGATGACCATGGAGTGAGGCACACAGTCGCTCCCTCAGAAAGAGAGGAAAGGGCAGTGGGAGGCTCGCCTCCTTCTCATGTCAGACCCCTGTGATGAAAATTTAATGTGGCCTTTTGATACTCGTTGCCTTGAATGTATATTTTTTTGTATGTCCCTGCAGTGTATGATGTGATAAATATTTATAAAGCCTGTAGAAAGTTTATTAAGACTGCTTCCGACCCTCTTCTGTACAGGAAACTGATATTCCTGAACCTCATAGTAGCATTTTTCACGTTTGCAAAACTGCACATGCCTTTCATACAAGGATGCAGTTTTGGCCCCATCCCAAGTGTCATAACAGTGCTGAATATTTGATGTATATTCAGTCCTTGCCAGAGCGTGTGTGTGTGTGTGTGTGTGTTTCCTCTCTGGCTTTTTTCTCTCCTTTATTTTGAATTTTGGGCTCCAAGTTCCACATTTTCTTTTCTTTTATTCTTTGTGAATTTGGAAGTTGTGTGAGGATTTTATTTACCAAACGAAGATTTTAAATGAATGTTGATTTTATTACTAAAAAGCACCTTTAAGTGGTGGTCAGAGGGGAGCAACTGAAGGGAGGGATGAGATGAGAAGGGTCTGCTATAAAGGTTTTTTTTTTTTTTTTGTCCATTCAGAGAGTTGTACTGTACTTCATTTAAAGTACAGCTAATTAATGCATATTATTGAAAACTGAATTAATCCAGTTAATTCATTTTTCAATGATATGGGTCCTCTAAATGCAACACACGAATTGAAAACATTCTAGAATGAAATGGAAGAGTCTCTGAAATAAAAGTTTAGCCAGTTGTGCCCCTCATACAGATGTTACCTTCTTTTGAATAAATCGTGGCTATCGGGGGAAAAAAACATATCTCCACTTCTTTTTTTTATTTTATTTATTTATACATTATTTAAAAAGGCATTCAGGCATTTCAACAGTGATGAAATGTACTTTTGACCACATCATTTGTATTTTCATTAGTCATAAAAAGTGATCCCAAACTGTTGCTAAGCCTTTTTTGTTGTTGAGGATTTCCTAAAGAAGACTTCTCGAGATGAATTCAAACCCTCAACACCAAACGGTTTCAAATATGTTAAAGCAGCCAAACATGCTGCTGTCAATTATTCAGTCTTTCTCGCAGTAATGGGCGAAGGCTGCTAATTAGCTGCTCGGCTGCTATGGCAGATTCGCCATGTGGTGATTTCAAGCTGTTAACAGCTTTTTCATTCAGTTCTGCCAGTGTCCCGCTGCTTATGGAAACCTACACATTTTAGATTGCTGCAGCTTGTTGGTGTCTGAATCCAGAGCTACTTTGATGACATTGCATTCAAATACACAGACTTTGATATGGAGTTGGTCCCCCCCCCTTTGAAGCTATAATAGCTTCCACTCTTCTTGGAAGACTTGCCACAAGATTGTTTCTGTGGTAGTTTATGCTTATTCATTCTGTAGAGCCTTTATGAGGACAGGCACTGATGTTGGATGAGAATGCCCATTCCAGTTCATCCCAAAGGTCTTGGATAGGGTTGAGGTCAGGGCTCTGTGCGGGCCAGTCAAATTCACGCTCCGTCACTTTGTGTACTGAAATGCAGTCATGCTGAAATAGAAAAGGTTCCTCCCCAAACGCTGACAAACAAATGTGTCCCAATACTTCTGTCCAAATAGCGTACCTTGGCATGATGACTTTCTGAAAAGGCATCATACATGAGAATGTAATGATAGAAAACTATCAACAACTGTGTGTGTGTGTATTGTGTAGAACAGTTTCAGTTAGAGTATGGTGCCAAGACAATCGATTCATTTAATTTATTTTGAGTCAAAACATTCATTAAAATACACAAAACAGAAAACAGTTATTTTACAGAAAAGTACTTGAAAGCCTCCAACACTGAGTGCATAAACAGATCTATCATAATGTGTTCACTCTTGACTCTTACCCTGTTGTCACTTTAACTTCTCCATCCTCTCACAGTTAAAGCTGTGTCCTCCCAAGCTGTTCCCCTTCAGCTGCCTTACTCAATTCTGTCTCATGTGCCTCTAAAATGACTAGAGATATTTCTGAAATGAGATGGTTGAACATGCATAAGGAAGGGGAAAATCAAATAAAGTCAAAAACCTATTAAAGTTAAGGCAGCTATTCCCAAAGGTAATAATTCTGCCGCACCATTTGAAATCTAAAACTCTTCTGCTGCTCAGCTGGACATTTGAGTTACTCTGTCAGTTACGATTCCACACCGCTAATGAGATATAATGAGATTAATAAGATGCATCATGTGGCTTTGTTTGATAAAGTGTAATTACTTTTTAAAACAAACCTTTAATCATAAATATTTATGGTAACTTCAAACTTCTATAAAATTGTGAATATATAACGTTGTAAATGATCTTTCATATAGCCCTCCTGCAGTCATTTTTGTGTTTTTTTTTAATATGGCCCTTTCAGAAACACTGAGAAATGGGACGACTAGGAATCCTAACAACCATTCAGGACCTAGTAGCCCACCCAGATTGTCCCCTTCAGAAAAAAGTGCAAATTAAGCTTTACCCTTGCTTCAAATCTCAAAAAAATTCCAATGAACTTCTGCCCATCCTTCCATATTGAGTTCACGTGTCCATGCTGTGAGTCTGAAAGAAAGTGTAGCTGTTCAAGATGCCAGTACTGACGAAAGGAAACAGAAGAAAAAGAAGAAAGTATGGAAAAATATCCGTTATGGGTGAAGGCAGAGCAATTTCTCTTGGTGCAATACTTTATTTGAATTTTGAGTTTTGCTTCATATACTTGTCCACTAGAATTTTTGGATAGAGTTGTTTACGAATCCCTTTCAGAAATTTCTTCATATTGTGTGCCAAGATGTTGATAGCAGATCTTTAAAATCCTGTAAGTTGTGAAGTGGACGCTCCATGGATCAGACAAGTTTGTCCAGCATCCCACAGATGCTCAGTCTGATTGAAATTGGAGGAATATGATGGTGAAGTGAAAACCTTGAACTCTTGCCATGTTCATCAAATAGTTTTTGTAAAGTGTGAGGGCATGCGATCCTGCTGAAAGTGACCACTGTCATTAGGGAAGACAATACCAGGACCCAGGATTTCCCAGCAGAACATTGCTCAGCTCAGGGCTTCCCTTCTTAACACTGAACGTCGGTCATGGCCCTGATGCTGGTTCACTGACTCTCCTTCCTTGGACCACTTTTGGTAGATATTAACCGCTGCATACTGGTAACACTCCACAAAATCTGTCATTTTGGAGATGGCCTGCCATCTTACTGTCACATTTTGTCCCTTGTCAGAGTCATTCAGATCCCATTTCTCCACTGTTCATTTGACTTCCCATTATAAATCCCCAACCCTTGACAGGTGCCATTATATTAAGATGCTGTTATTCACTTTGCCTGTGGTTTTAGTGTTGCGGCTGATGGGTGTGTTTGGGCTGTGAGAATGCTGTTCTGTTGTGTTCTGTGTTCTTGGCTAATGCTGCAAGTATGTTTGAGTATTTTTCATAACATTTTAATAAACCAAACATGCCAGAGTTAATTGATTTAGGAAAAATAACTGTCATTTCAGTGTGATGAGAAGGGACTGGGAGTGTTTCACAGTCACAGTGTTGTGGGTCTTGTCAGTAAGCCAGAGGGTAGCAGCCTGTCTGTCAGGACATTTCCAGCTGAAGGGAATGATTGCTGCTGTGTAGGAGGATGACGTTTCCTTCCCAGACTAGACTCTGGGCATTTTCTAAGTATTAACACTTCCTAAATGCCTACAATAAAATGTCACATTGTTACCGATTCATTGTGAATGTTAAATTCGACATTAGTGAATTTAGGTCATTTTGAAATCGTCGCAGAGACGGAGGCTCTGGCTTATGCTTCATCTAACACGCATAAAAATACAGTGGAAAATGAATAGATTTAGACTGCAGTTAAACCATAATATACACTACATTCACAGTATCCAATAAGGAAGACCTGAGTTAGGTTTGATTCTGCACATACAGTCCTCGAGTTACGACACAGATCCGTTCCTTCAACAGTGATGTAACACGAATATTGGTGTTGAAACACACCCTAGCCTTACTGATCCTAACACAGTTGTAGAATCATAAAAACAACTAAGCCACAGGAAAACTCCCTCGCTCACACAAATTAGTTCACCTACGTAGTCTGTTAGTACGAGGTTAGCGGTGTAAGCTGAGTTGTAGCTGAGTGAGCGTTGTAAAATCAAAACGTCGTATGTCGAACCCCTGTAAAGACTTATATGTGGGGTTAATGAACACTTACAAGATTCAGCAACAGCATTTAAATCTATAGAATAAATGCTTTAAATATTGGGTGACTCTTTTTAACATACAGATGCAAAAGATAAAATGTTGCTCATGCAACTTTAAATACTTTATTTCCTGAAGTAGATGACAAATGTATTATTATTATTATTATTATTTTTAAGTATAAATATTACTTTTATTAATTCTCCATCCATCTTGCTTCTGAAACACATGTGATTTGTACCATTATTATTATTATGACTTAACATCATCAATGAAAACTATGGGTTTTTACCTGGTAAAATATTAACATTTCACTGTTCTTTTTTTTTTTACCCTGTTGTCTCTGTGTCTACATTTGGTTTTGTACTGTTCAGCCAATGTTATCTTATCTTGTGATCTTGTTTTCAGAATGTTTTCATCCTGTCTGTTGTCCTATTTTTTTAATGCAAGGATGACAAATTTTGCATTTGGAACAGTAAATCTGGCTCCAAGTACAGACAGTACAGGCCCAGGTGTAGATGCTTGTGAAACCCGATCTTGTACATAATTCATGGACGCACTGAACTGCAGTCAGAGAGCGTATCTGTGCAGTACTGTGCTAAAGTACGTTGCTTTTAAAGAGCCAGACTTTCTTGGACTTATTAATGTTGTCTAGAGGAACAGTTCTTCAGGCTTCCTGAAGGACCTTTTTAAGGCTCTCATGTTCAGTCTAGTGCCTGAACCTGACCAGCGTCAGAGGAATGTTTTTGTTTAAGCCACCCAATGACCTGTATATAAATTATTCAAGCATAACATACCCATCTAACTTGAGGCCTGAAGTAAAGAAATGGGTTACTTCAGATGATCAGGCCAGTGATCAGTATACTGGTGGTGCTGAATCCTGAGTGGTTGGATCTCTTTTGTTTGGGCACCTGTCACATTTGCTGCTATTTCTTTAATCTATTCCATATGCTAAAGAGACAGTTCGATGAGCATAAAATAGTATTTTTACACCAACAAGGTGATTTGAAAGCAAAATACAGTGGTACCTTGACTTATGAGTTTAATTTGTGACTGAGCTCATAACTCAAATTACTCATATGTCCAATCAATTTTCCCTATTGAAATTGAATTGAAATGCCATTAATCCGTTCCACACCTCCAAAAAACACAGCATTTTTTTGTTTCTAAATAAGGAAAATGTGCCTTATAGATAACGAATTTAGTATAAAATCACAATACAATAGAATGTATTGCAATACACTGGCTTTATTAAGTATAATGTACAGCCTTTGCTGGTCATCTTTTTAAAATTCTTAAACCAGCCCAGACTGGCATCAAACGGCTCACCTGATGCAGCGTTCTGCGAAGTGCCTGGACCTACTGCAAAAAATCAGCTTGAGTATTCTTGCAGATTATCACCTCCATTACAGGACCTCCTGCAAGCTGCTTCTCCCTCAACCACACCATCAGCAGCTTCTCCATATTTTCATGGATAAATGTCAGCTGTTTAGAAAATGTTTTGATTCGCCAAGTCATTAGATTTTCTAATTTATTTCTTTAATTCAATGCACATCATCTACTTCTCAGCACTGTCTTTTACACTCACTTTCTTTGGACACATGGATGGATAAATGAACTTTTGCAACATAACTGCAAGCACAAATGCTCGTAACCCGAATTTTAGCTCTCAACTCAAAACAAAAAATCGGCCAAGAGACGGAAAACTTGTAAGTCAAGGTACCATTGTATATAAAGAACGAGCAATGTCTCAAGACTCTAGCGCACTGTACTGTAGATCGAAACGTGTTGGTCAAATGTGAAGAAAAAGGACAGTAAGACCAGCACAGTGTCGCTCACAGGATTCAAAGTTGCTTTTAAATGGTGCTGGCTGTAACTGGTCATGATCTTTCATCAAATAAGTCACAGAAAACGTGTGTTCATGACTCACGTTTTAGAAAACGGTCAAACGCGAAAAATGTAATGCCTTCCTCCCTCTTTTGACTCCAGAATGCAGTTTATATCTTCTCCTAAGATCTCAAATTCTGGAAGTTTTTCATACTTAAATCTTAAAAGAAAATAAATGATGTTGACAAGCCAGGACCTGAGGACAGGAAATGAAAAGCTAAAAGAGACACAAAAGCTGTGGCCAGACTGCATTTTCACCCTGTACACAATGAAATAGGCTTGTATCATTATGATCTTGAATGCAGCCAGAGAAAACTGGAGAGCCTTTCATCTTCCTCTGGACAGGCCAGCAATCGGATATTGTATACACATTTCAGGGATGGGAATGGTGGCTCGCAAGTTTAAAACTAGAATTTGTAGAACCAGTATTTGTTATAAAATGTCTTAACAGTTCTTAGACAGTCCTGTCGCGTGTGGATGAGTGGACCCTTTGTATCCTCCCCTTGAGTGACTCTTCTTTCCCTCCCTTTTTTCTCAGAGTCTCAAGCTTTGTCTCTAGAGACTCTGCAGCCGTTTTTACCATATCCCATGCTCTGATGCTAGTAAAAATACTTCATAATCTCAGCTTTTCTGGTCCCATAGGGAGATCTGGGGGTAAAGAACTATCGGTCAGTCTTTTTCTCAACTCTGGACAAAAGTGAGATTATGAGGGCAACAGAGTGTCCTGTTTTAGTGTTTTTCATATGTTTTCTCTTAATGGTCTGTAAGGTTATGTTTTTAAAGAAATCTAGCAGTAATGAGAAGCAGGACAGTGTAAAGCCATTCGAATTACCATCTAGGAGGCAAACTGTGATTGTCAGCTTGAGATAACTCAGTTAGGCCTCATTCTGCCAGCTGTGTGTGAGCAGCATTATTAGGAGCTCCATTTGTAGCAGACGGGTGAGCCCTGAAGGACCATAAACACATGTGCTATGGGCTCTGTTTGGCCTGCTTTGCTTCCAGCCAGATGATGAGTGTGGCTGCTGGAAAAAAGTGCTTCCACAGCTTTCTCCAAAACATAAGGAGAGATTGTGATCAGAGGGACCTTGCAAAGCATAGTTTCAAGGCAGGGCCCCATATGATCGGCCTTAGGACAGTGTGCTCAGTATGGCAGCAGCAATGAAATGAACTTAAAATATCTAAAACTTTACTCAGTTATTATTATTATTCAGTTACTACACAGTGCCTAAGGTACACGGAAATCGGTAGAATGCTTTTGAATAGATGCTTTTGAAAGAAAGTGAAAGTGCTAAATTGGTGTAATAATCATGTGGGTGAAGCTCAAAAAATCAAAGCCAAACCTGGGAAAGGGACAAATTACTATTTGATGGAAGTCATTTGGCGGGAAGAATAACAGTTTGACACCTGCACAAGCCATATGTGTAATCTGCCCAGTTTCCAAATAAGAAACAGAGTTAGTCCACACAGCAACAGTTACGTTCTTAATGAATCCTTTGTTTACATGCCTGTTCCTATTCATTCTTTGTAGGTGGCTCACTCATCTTTATTGATGTACTGAGTACTTCCACTTACCAAGGCAGATGAATGACCAAAAAGCATCTCCACGTACATGGCACATATGTGTTCAGGTTTATTTATATAGCACATTGTCATACTCATCAGGTAAGTCAATGTACCTTACAGAAATAGATCATAAAATAAGAATAAATAAAAGAATGAAATAGAATAAGATAATTGAATCTATAAAATAAATAAAAAATACAAAAGAAAACTGAAAGTGCAGTAGAAGTATTTCAAAGAAGGCAGAGGAGAATTGTGCAATTAAAGCTACAGTCAGTGCAGACCTGATACTGGGGGTCAGTTTGTTCCAGCAGCGAGCTGCATAGTGACTAATTGCCTTTCCACTGATTACTGCAGTAATTATAACTGAAAATATCATATTGTTATAATTTCCCTACAGAAATCATTTTGATTTGACTGTCATAATAATAATAGGCCTAAATGAGGAACTCTGGGAACACAATGTAAACAAAAATTTTCCTAAGGATATATTTCTCATGCGTGTCACTGGCTTTATGAGGTCCTGAAATATATGAAATATGAATATTGCAGCATGCAGACACTAAATTGGCATCAAGTTAGAGGTGAAAAGAGGCTGAAAACGGTGCTATTGACTAACAGAAAAATGGTGGTTTGGAGGGGGCACTTATTTATTGCTACATATGCTACTCCACTTAAATGACAGAGGTGTTTGCTGACGTGATAATTGCGTGCAAGTGCTAGTTTCTTCACTTGCAGCCAAAATTATACACACTCTGGTGGAGAAACATATGTAGCAATATTCTTATTATAACTACAACTTCTCAGTGGAAATGACACCAGGATGCAGGCTTTAGGTATCAGTACTGGGCTGACACCAGCAGGAAATGCTGGATTAGATATCACATAAGAAGATGCAATCTTGTAATGAATCAATCTTGTAATGAATAACACGCTCACATTTTGTGTTGTCATGTTAGCCGCTCGTTTTATAGCTTAGAAGCAGTCAGGAGGAATAATATTAGATCGGTATCAGCTGACACTCAATCTTATAATTTAATATCTAACATCTAATTTCAGGAAAGAAATCGTACTTTTCTAAAACATGATATATATTTAAGGGGAAAGTGTGAGGAGGACAATGCTCATCAGCTCTGCATCTCATCAGTTAACTAGAGTTTAATGGGGAGATTTGTTGTCCATATGCATAAATATCTTCCCTTGTAATTGCAAAAGGGAAAACAACAATGTGACAGCACATGCTCTTATGTACTGGGAGCCTTCCAATCCCAGAGTTTTGAAAGATCATTTTATGAACTTACTGTAGTGCATGCAAACTCGGATGAATTATCTCGGGTGGAAATTTGATGTCCTCAGTAAATCAAGATAGGGTGTGTTTGACATAGTCACGTTTAAGAGTCACTCTTTATGTGTACACTGCACTTATGTCGACCTCTACTTACAATCAGTAACCATTTCCACACCCTGTGAATCCACTATGAAACAGAGCTCAGACCACTTTCCAGAAGTCCATAAATCATTAGCCTGGGCAAAATGAGGGGACACTCGTAGATCTCTCATGCATCAGCTGCAGCAGACCTCGGAGCTCTGTGAATATCATAAATACAGCAGCGAGTGTTTGTGTGCTGGGCACATGAAGGAACAATATCCCAGCTGCCCAGCTCAGGCAGCTCGTGGCGAGGCCATATGCTTGCTAATATAACAGGATGTGTGCTAATCACAGAGAGGCCACTGCACGTTCAGGTGACATAAACAAGGCCAGGAATGCACAGTAGGACCTTGGCTCAGTGATGACAGAAAATGAAGGCAGGTGTACAGGGCAGGTAGTTTCAGTCAGTGCTCAGTCAAGCTTCAGGTTCAGTGTGGATGCTCACTGAGGATTTGTGGTGCTGTGAGAGAGCACTCGGTTTCCATTTCTGATGGTCTGTCATGACTCACTGGTTGTAAATCTACTAGACCTTTTCTAGTAAAAGATTCAGAATCAGAAATCTTTACTGATCCCGGAGGAAATTCCTGATGTTACTACTACGCAGAAACATAGAGATAGGAACGGTATAAAATATAAAGTCTAATATACTGGGTATAAATACTATACATGAGTAACTTACAGTTTACTAATTACACAAACAGTGCTTAGGAGTCTTTTTTTGCACATAAAGATCAGTAGCATTTAAGTAATATTGACAAATAGAATTTCAAATGGTAAGAACGTTGAACATGATATATTGTACATTAATGAAATTATTTAATACCCAAAAAACTAATGTTCATTAAGTGATAATTGTGTATAAACTGTGGACTTTGCTAAAGTTGCCTTCTCTTTTTGCAGATAAAATTTGTACTTTTTTGATCATTAAGTTTCATTTCGGAAGCAAATGTAGTGCCATACTAGGCAAACCTGATTTACTAGATTTCCATCATTGCAAGGTGCAAATCTGTTTTTGAGATTTTACTGTATATTGTTGACATGCCGTATCCACTACTATAGGATGAATAAATCCAGCGTTGTAGGTCAGTCTGTGACTTGAGTAGGTCTTTTACAGTCTGTTAATGTGAATGTTATGTTCAGAAGTCTTTTTAATTTGCTTCATAAGTTGTGTTTTTATCCGATTACCACAGTGATTATTCTAATTTCCACAATGTTTCATACTGATTTGTGGTGTTGTGTCAGCATCAAGTTAGTGGTGTTTTGTATTGACAGACCGTGTAGAAGGTTTTGAAATGTTTTACTTCTGTTTTTGGAAGGAAATTTTAATTAACTTTTTGTTCCTTTTGTTCAATTTAGTCTAACTGCTAGTGCCCCCCTTCCATTATGTTGTGTATTGCTCCCAGTTTGATAACTATGCATGTTGGAGTCACATGATGCGAGTTTTTTCACTCCCCGGCCACGAATGACTGTGACATCATTTGCTTTATTTTTCCCATTTCCCAGGATTCATTTTTGGTATGAAGGTCAAATGACCAAATGAACCTGCAGTAGCTACAGAAGGAAATTGGATGGTGCATGTAAAATGCTGAAGCCAGAAAAGAGTGAATTTGTACTTCTCTTTGTTAAAAGTACAGCGCGGCAGATTGATTTCATTCAAGATCTAAACAGCTATTGTAATGAGAAAACCAGTGGGGTCACATACGATCAGCTGTCATCTGGTGAGTCCCACAATCTTTCATTTTTGAGTGACAGCTGTGACACATGTGCTATTAGCTCCTGAAGAGATGGGAGAGCAGCTTTGGTGCAGTATAAGGCACTTACTCGAGGGTTGCGTGATTACGTGGCATGGATAATAGTTTGACATTATTGAGCTGGCGAGCGAAGACCATTATGCTGCCATTATGCTAATTATTGTGAAGGAATGGGATTATCTTGCTTTCTTCTCATTTTGAGGTTTGAGGTTTCTTTGGCAACTGAATGTTTGTTTTGTCCCTAGTGTTTCATAAAGAGTACTTTATGGATTATAACAATTAAGCTTCTCCGTATCCATTCCTTATAGTTGACACCCTAAATCTTCTATGGTCTTTTTTTGCATGTAAGCATGAAATGATTCACATTGTGATTGTAAGGTAGCCAAACATGATGATGTTAAAAAAGCTGAAATTTAAACTCTGCCTGAATGCACTTGACTTACTGTCCTTGATGAGATATTTTTTTATTTGAAATTATCTTCATATTGTGTGCATAACTGATTGAAATTTGATGCTTAAGTACCTGAGGCTAATAAATATTAGGGATGCACCGAATATGTGGCCACCAAAAAATTTTGACCAAAAATTGGATGGGTTTGGACAATTTTTTTTTTTATGCGACCGAATCAGTGATTATGCAGTCAACAATCACAACCTGCACACACCAGATTAGATTAGAGTCAGCATGTCTGCCGTGTGGGTGCATTTCGATATATCTAAGAAAGACATGCAGAAAGCCCTTTTTAGCAGTTTTTAAAGCACTTGTTCTGAATGCACTTTGTTCATGCACTTCCTGCACTTGAATTCACTTGTTTTATGAGAGAAGATATTTAATTGTATCTTTTAGGCTGTTTGAGTGGGGCCAAGTAAAATATTTTATTTAAAATTGTATTTAAAATTGTGCATTGTTTGAATGCTAAATAATATTTTCATGATTTTGTAACAGATGTATTCTTTGAACCAAGAATATTAATTTGTGCAATTGCAATGCTTGACTTTAGTGAGGTCTTTGAGTATATTTAAAGCGTCTTTGAGTATCTTTAAAAGTGCTCTGTAAATAAAACGTATTATCAAAAGTACACAGTCCCAGCCATAACAGCAATGTTACAAAAAATTGGTTGAATAATTTCTGTGTTTCGGTTTATTTTTTCTGCCAAATGTTTCCTCATTTTCGGTTTCGGCCCAAAAAAATAATTTCAATGCCTCCCTTATAAATATGTGGCTGATATTCATGTTAAATGAAAATGGCATGCATTCTCAAAAATATATCTGTTCCTTGCACAGGAAAAAACAGACTCGAGTTTATTAACGGCAACTGACCACCTAAATACAGGATCATGGCCATGGATGATGCATAGATTTACATGCATACAATGTGCACATACTGCAGTGTACGTCAGCTTATTTGTGCCAGCAACAAAGATGAACCTGAGCCATTGCCACGGCAACTGAATGACACCTAAACAATCTTAGTATGAAGTGCCTCAGCAAACACTTGAGGAAGGGCTGGCTTCGTGAGCAGAAGCTAAGATGACGACATGGTAGTCCTTCAGCTGCAGGAACACCTAACACAGAATGACTTATGGGAGGTGTTTTGGTCTGGCTTTAAGGCAAAGCACAGTACTGAAACTTAATGGCTGCTGATGGAGGACATGCTAGTATTCTTTTATTACTAGACCTCACAGCTGCATTTGACACAGTCTGTCATAACCTCCTGCTGACCCGACTAAAAACTCTTCTGGGTATTATGGGTATTGCACTCTGGTGGTTTAAATCATATCTCACAGATAGAGAGCGTTTTGTCTCCATCACTAACTTTAGGTTTCCCAACTCTTCCCTTTCTTGGGGCGTCCCTCAGGGTTCTGTTCTGGGACCTTTGCTTTTCAATATCTACATTCTTCCCCTGGGTAACATTATACACCAGTATGGCTTAAATTTTCATTGCTATGCTGATAATACACAGATCTAGATTCACACAAAACCCTCCCATACACTACCTCTTTCAAAAATGATCAGTTGCCTAAATGCCATGAGTGACTGGATGACACAGAATTTCCTCAAACTAAACCATAGAAAGACATAAGCTATTCTTATTGCACCCCCCGATGTATTGAAGAAACGCAAGCAACTACGGTTAGCTATCCTTGGCTATTTCACCACTACCACTTCTGAAGTAAGAAACCTTGGTTACAATCAAAAACGGCCCTAAAGCATATAAAAAACATTTCCAAACTCCGTCCCTCACTTGGTTTGTCTGCTGCATCACTTATTCATGCTTTTATCACGACGAGGTTGGACTACTATAATGCTTTGCTGTTTTGTGTCTCAGCAAAGAGACTAAACAGGTGACAGTATGTCCAAAATTCTGCTGCTGTAGTCTTAACTTGTACCAGATCCCAGGAATATATTACACCTGTCTTGCATCAATTACACTGGCTTCCTGTACAATATTGCATACAATACAAAATCATCCTTCTGGTCTACAAATTTGGCTCCATCTTATCTATCAAATCTGCTTAAAACATATAAACCGACCCGCAACCTACGTTCTTCAAATGCTCACCTCCTGTCTATTCCTTCTGCTCGTCTGCGCTCTGTGGGCGACAGGGCTTTTAGTGTGGCTGGCCCCAAACACTGGAATGCCCTTCCTCTTGCCTTGCGTCGATGCACTTCACTTTCAGTCTTCAAAGCAAAGCTAAAACCTCATCTTTTTACGCTGGCCTGTCCCACTGCCTCTTAAATTGTTTGTTGTATTTTTGTATTTGCTGTTTTTGGACATAATATGAGCTCGTTTTGAGTATTTTTATATTATATTATTTATTTTTATATCCATCTCTGTATTTTATTCTTTTTCCTTTTATTGTGTCGTTTAATGTACAGTGTCCTTACCTTGAAATGAGCTTTAAATAAAATTTATTATTATTATTATTAACAAAGAAATCCTTCATAATATCCGATATTTTCCGCTTTTTGTTGGAAAGTGATTTAAATGTTTGCTTTGCTCTGTGAGGTGGTGGGAGTGCATGCCTGTGTGTGTGAGTGACTGTGATTGAGCCCTTTTTCTTTTTAGACATAAAATCTCTCGGTTATGATTTAGTTTAAAAATGTCCCATGAATTACAGCTTGTTCCCCAGGAAAAGTAGTCATTAAAAGAAGTGTAATATGCCGAGCTTTTCATTACACTGTGGTTCCAGGCAAGAACATCCTTCTCAGATCTCCCTCCAGCACTGCGTTCCTCAAGTACTCATACACAACTGTGGCACTATGAATACTCTGCTCTGCGATAAGAGGGATTCGGACTCCTCTCTGCCATATAAGGACCTCCAGCTGCCCTATCAGGCAGCACTGTAACTAGTAAGCCAGTTTTTGCTAGCGATAGTAGAATGATTCTCATGTTTCCAGGTTTCATATCACCTTTGTTTCTGAAGATCTCATTTGATTTTGATATTTAATGTGCTATTATGGTCTTAATTCTACAGAGCTGTAATTGTGTATTACACAGATTGGTTTGACTCGCATGAATGAGCATTCTCAAATAGAACGCTTTTCTATGTCTGATGTGACAGCCCTCTTAGAGGCTTCAGGAAAAAAATCCATTCAATTAACAAATGCATGCATGCCTAGAATAAGCCCCTCCCCCTCCCCCTTTCCCCTCCCGTATTACTCTGATAGGATGTCCAGTCTTCATAAATGACAGTGGCTGCCAAAGAGAGACCCTCAGCAGTGACTGTATCGGCGATCCCAAGAGTTGCTGACTAGTAAAATAAACATTTTCTTGTTGTGCCGAATTCATTACAATTTCTTTATGCATTTGCTTATTTTGACCATACAGTCAGTGAGGAAAGCTCAACAATTAGTTGCAGTTTTTATAACTATTGTTTTGACTCTTTTCATGTGACTGATATTTTCCAGGCTTGGAAAATATCAGTCACAAAAACACCAGCATTTGGCCAAATTGGCCAAAACACCAGCATTAACCTCTTTTCCTGGTCTGAGGCTTGAATGCTGGCCATAATGTACCAGATTGTAAGTTGTCATGTATACAGCACATGGGTGTTTGGTCACTTCTGAACTCTTTTACAGGCAGTTCATAGGCTCAGGATTAAGATGTATTTTCAGTCAAAGCTTAAGACAACCTTGTTGATAATGTAATTGTCATTAACAATGAGCAAAGACTGCCTAAGCTGTGCTTGTTAACAATACCTAAAAATGGTTTTATAGTTATTTTTTTAATGTAAGCAGAGCAAAGATCAACGTCGAGTATAGCACAGGGGATGTTACCCAAAAAAACAGTGACACATTGGGGACTGTGCTGGCAGCAAGTTTCATCCCACCAGTTTGAGGCCCAGCCTGCCTTGGGCTCAGGGTTGGCTAGTTCCATTGTCCCTCTGCCAGCAGTTTGCATTTTTCCTCGGTCTTGTAATTAGCAAAAGCAATAAGTGTGAGGACTTTTGGGTTACATTTAGTGTTTGCATGATTTATATGAAGGCCACATGAGTAGTGCTAAAACAGTAAACATGAGCAAACAGCTTTGGAGAGGCAACTGAGCGTCGTAAATGTGCTTTATTAATATGTCCAACATATGTTTATGATCTGCCAGTGCCAAATTTCCACTCTTTAAAGCAGGGGAGCAGGGATTTGCCAACAGGGTCTGCTGCAAATAAGGCCATGGCTCTAGTTCAGTTGTGATGTGTGTGTGTGTGTGTGTGTGTGTGTGTGTGTGTGTGTGTGTGTGTGTGTGTGTGTGTGTGTGTGTGTGT
>JBBPDC010000002.1:9916158-9946060 GCA_037974485.1 Hemigrammopetersius urotaenia
TTCGCAGATCCGGATCACTTTACTGAGTGACTCAGAGGGAGTCGGATCCGAAAAAGGATCAGAGTATCCCAGCTCTAGTGTCAAATTAAATTCTAGCGAGTGACTGAAATGTTGCAAAAAACATGTAATTAAGACAAAAAGGTTTGAGCAAGAGTAAATACAAGCCTTTGTGCAAAGTTTTTGGATATTTCACATTTCCTTTAAGTTTTTATGCTTCATGCCAAAATGTGCATAAAAATGTTGATGGTAGATTAGCATCTATAAGGCTTGGTGAGCTTCCTATGTAGGTTTTTTTGGTCTTACCAACAGTCATTAGTCTTGGCTTGAAATTTTTTTTGTGTGTGTGGTGCTCTGTTTGTTTCCTAGTTACTGTCCATGAAGGCTGGAGACAGCACTGAGGCCCTACACTTCTGTAAACACAGCCTGCCTGCAGTCAGCCATGCTGCCCAGTGGGCATGGTCTGGAAGGGGAGTGATGGCTCTTTCTGTAGCTGCTCACACTTATGGTTTCAGTATTTGCAGTGAGATGTAGTATTTGCTACAGTGCCCTTTTACAAATAGAGGTTGCAAGAAGGTATTTTGGCCCAGTGGCAAAGAAGAACCACATTTGCTTCCCAAATAACCTTTCAGTGTTTTTGTTTTTTTTAAAGGGCAGTTGAATCCACTCCTTTAAAAGGTTCTTTGGGGAACTGAGCTTTTTTTCTTCTCTGGCTTCCCAAATTGTGGTACACAAAAGTGTGTGAAGTATCAGCCTCCGAACGATGCTTGAAAATCAGCAATACGCCTAGCTATGTTTAATTAAAAAATTAATATATAAAATTTCCTGGAAGAGAATTATCTTCCATTTTTCATTCATGCACAGAGCCTACAAAATAGTTTAAATTTACTGAAGTTACAAAGGTCTTACAAAAATCCCAGTTAATACAGTTGTTTAATAATAGCACTGCGATGAAGCTTTTCTACTGTTCTCCATTTCGCTCTACAACATTATCAGATTAGATCAAAAATAGTAGTGGACCTGAATAAAAGTATGTTAAATACATTTTTTAAATGATGAAATATTCACAAATAATCAATTATGTGTCCCTGTTTTGAAATATTGTGTTGAAAAAGTGAATATATTTCTATATAATATTGTGCCATGTGAAGTGTTAATATATAATAAACACTTCACATGACTTTATTCTGTCCATTTTTTTTCTCCCGCCTCTTTTAGAAAGATATCCTTGCTAGTTAGGTAGCTAACCTAGCCACATACGTGGCACAGTGCAGTTTTATCAGATGATGTGCTCTCCACACTCTTTAATCCAGTCTGCCTTCTAGTGTGTTTAACTGAGGAAATGGGTGAAATTTTACTCTGTTCTCCAGCCTGTTCTTGTGCCAGTTTACAAGATTTTTTTTATTAGACAGCTGCTGTTTAACTGGGTGAATGCATTTGCTACAGAAGCATTTTGAGGCAGACTAAATTTATTTATTTACAAATAAATGTTGTAACACCATGACTTTCCTAATGGACACTAACACCAGAGCACATTCTCAGTGTTTTATTTAAGGATTCCCCTGAAATTTTAGGTTTTCAGGGAGTCTAAAAAGGTAGATTAAGACCCTGTTATTTCCTTGGTACACACATCCCCAGTATGCATTAAAAAAGACATTTATTTCATTCCATTAAATAGTGAGTGCATGCACATGATGTGCTCTCATAGATCAGTGTTTTTTTAATTATTTTACTGCATAGTTTACTTGTTAGTATATCATATATTGGTCAGTAAAAGATTTTCAGTGTTTTCAGTGGTCAGTGTTTATTCATGTTAGTTTCATGTTCACAGATGTGGTTTATTTTGAAGTTTGTAGACACTCATTAGTTTGTAGTAGCTAGTAGTTTGAGCTTCTTGAGTAGTAGTTTCTGTTATAACAGGCTAAACAAATGTGTATGTATTGTAAAAAGTGAGGTTCTGTAGAATAGGCATTTAATGTCAAATACAGTGATGTTAAAGTAGAGAGACAATAGCTCTATAAGGAGAGAATATTCTGATACCTTTTGTAGAGCAGCAGAGGTATCACGAGGATTTTTTGTTTGTTTGTTTAGTCATCTTGCTCACGTAGATTAGGGCCTCATATCCCAAAGGCGTCACAGCACCAACCATCAGCATGAAATGGCAGCACAATTATCACTTTGGAAACAGTCTCTTGCAGCTAAGACGGTCATCTTAACACAGCGAGGCCTTTGGCAAACTGAACCCAAATGATCTGCATTTTTTTTCACCTTTCAATACCACCTTAAAAGGCCTTCATTCCTATGACCTTTGAAAAATGAAGTGTTTCTGCAACAGATAAGGCTGCTATCTTTTCTTATTTGGAGACTTTATTGAATGAGGTGTACTGTTCAGCTCATGCAATTACTAGAGAGACCTATTCGGAGCGTAATAGATTTTGAGGGTCAATATGTCCATCCTCGCTTTCCATATTATCTTCATTTTAACAGCATGCACTAGGTTGAATAATGCATTCAAATAAAACCAATTAAACAGACTGGGCTTGTTCTGCTGCGATCCTTGTGAACGAATATGCATTACAGTTCGCATGTGAGAAAAGAAGACAGGAGAGACGAGATAATGCAGGTACAATAAATAGAAGTGCTTCAACTTGTTTATATCTAATTTAGTAGCTTTAAAACTGCACAAAGCCTTTGTTTTGCTATCGTAAATGATCGACACCTTCATGGAAAAGTCTCACGCCTTCAGTAACATTATTACAAAAAGTCAGGTGCATTCGTTGTTGCATTTGTTGCAAGTCTTGACCGTTTGATTTAATTGATTAATCAGTTAAGTTAGTGCCTTTGACAAACCAATTTCTCCTCTTGCACAGTATTTATCCTAATGTTTCACATAGCATACCACACACACACAAATCTTACATGACAGTAAAAGCAGGTACAAAGTAGAGCCTGACCGATAAAAGATTTTGAAGGCCGATACCGATACAAATATTTGTTGGTTTTAAAATCCGATATTCCGATAATATATATATATCGGTCGGGCTCTAGTACAAAGGTTGGTTGGTTCTACCAGAGCTTTTCACTGATACAGAAATTATTTTACCTCTAATGATAGAGCAACATAGATAATAAATCTAATGTGGTATTTTTGACCCCAAGGAAATAACCCATGTCTGAGTTTAAAGCATTCTCAACACACTAAAAACAATTAAAAATAATTTACATAAATGTTATAATGAATTATTATGGCTATATTTTCCTGTGACCTAAAACCCAACAATAGCTTGAAAATGACCAGAAAAATATAATTTACTTGTGGGTGGGCTAGTTGGTTTGCTTCCTTCAGCCTTTGAAAAATTAAGTGTTTCTGCAGCAGATGAGGCATCAGTATTTTTTCTTTCACCTCTCTAATGAGTAGCGTGAAGGTTGACATTATCGCACAAGCAGCCTTTGATAACGGAGAAGTATCATTTAACACATTACACAACGTTTAAAGGAGATTAATGCTTATTTGTTCGATAAGTAGGTGGTGCTAACACTCATGAAAGTTTTAAGCTTTGCTTGATTGCCTTCACATGAATCTCTACATCTGTGTGTGTGGGTGTGTGTGTTTGATATAGCTACAAAATAGATAGCTTATAATGAAGCAGTAATTAGATTTCTACATTAATTGGCAAACGGTTTTCTTCGGATTATATGTTTCGAACCACTTAAAATAATTGCTACATCTCAGAATGTACAGAGTAAACAGAAGAGGAGCTTCTACCTTCCTAGCTCCATCTCCATTGAGACCAAAAGATTTTAAGCTGTCAGCTTGGCTCAAGTGTAGGAAACCCAGGGGGGGTGGAGGAGACTCTCATACCACAGCTAGCTCTTCCTCACTCTCAGTATCAGCGCTTTGCCGCATTGACTGCCCTTGACAAGAGAGTAAGCAATTCTGTACAGCAAAACTCAATGATTTGCCTTGTTTTTTTCACTCATGGGGATTGCGTTCAATCAGTGTAGCAATAATCAAGAGTAGCTGGAAATGCCACTTGATTCAGAGAGCGTGCACAACCCCAGCTCAGTGCCACAAGTGTTGTGTTTTCATGTTGGAAAACAGCAAAATTCTGTTGAATTATTGCTATTTATCATTACTTTTTTTCAGCACTGCACTGCTGAATAGTAGTTTTAGCATTTTCATTGGTCTTCCTCCCACTCGTTGACTAGGGCATTCAGTCAGCTTCCTAATAAGGGCAGCGAGGGAGGTGGAGATTATAAATAGAGCTGTATTGTTTCTTGGGAATATATGCATTGACGTGCTGGAAGCTTTATCTGATGTGTGTGCGTGTTTCCATGCCAGTGGTAGAGCTGGAGCTGGAGCACAGCTGCAGAAGACGTGCAGCCAACACTACATACAGCACATGCTGCAAGGCTGCAAGACCTCTAGACTGAATTGAATACACTAGAGAGCCGAGTAATCCAGCTTGCAGGAAAATATCAAACGCCTGGTTGCAAGTTAATTTCGCCTAAATGAAAGGGTCTCTGGGCCAGGACGAATTTACTGCAGTGTGTGCAGAGTAAAAACAGAGGGAAATATAGTCACAGGGCTAAATGACGAATGTGCTGAATTTGATAGAACCCTGAAAAACAGTTTCATTTAAAATCAACTTGCTTCACACAAGAACTACACTGTGTGGGCTAATATATGCCGGAAGAGTCCTAAAATGAATAACAGTATTTTCTTTTCAGTATTTTCTCGAAACATCATATGCCTTTTTAAATAACAGGAGCCAAATTTAGTGCCACATCAAATGTAAGAGAAAAAAGGCTTGCAGTGATTCCTGCATAGTTATGCTACAACATTTTGATGCGGGTGTAACAGTGCAAGTGCACTTAATCTGACTCACATTAGTCATCTCATAAACTTACAACAAAGAACAAAATAACCAATTGGCCGACTGCCGATTCCGGTTATGTATCCCTAGCCAAAACCGTTTTATCAAGCCGTCTATGCTTATAATCATTGCATACAACATCATAGCTATGCAGTCACACAGATATAATCATCTATTGATTGTCATTAACGGAGAGATTTGTTTGGCTTGGTGTAGTTTATTTTGTGAATGGTATCAAAGGAACCAGTCTAGCATAGAGTGAAGCCTCTTCAAACAGAGCCTACTGGGGCCTTGTTTTCACACAAATGGACTGTAATTACAATCGATTCCTCCTCTGCTATCAGAGTACATGACTTTTCCAACTCTATCAAAATTTTTTATTCCTCTTTAAGGCACTACAGCAGCTGTTCATATTGTTCCTTTTTCCAGTTTTTTTTAAATCAAGTTTTTATGCTCATTTCAAAATTGCCATAACTAGACTGACTTGGTTATTTGGGATGTGGTAAAATTTCTGGACAAATGGTATATGGTAGGTGAATGTATCACCTGCCCCAATAAGTCTCTTTGTTTAGTAGCTGTGTGTGCTTGTGTGTATGTTGGTATAAATTAGAGATGCACCTAAACAAAAAAACCCCCAAAAATTAAAATTAAAATCTGTTACAAAACTATGAAAATAAAATGTTTTAAATATAATACTTTACTTGGCTCCACTTATGAACAGCCTAAAATCAAGAGCTGAAATTTTATACAATTAAATCTTCTCTCATAAAACTAGTGAATAAAAGTGCATTTAAATATTCTGAATGAAGTGAACAAAGTGCAGAACAAGTACTTTAAAAACTGTTGAAAGATATACCAATATTCTCTGTAGGCCTATAATAAAGTAGTGTATTAATTATCTTTTTTTTTATCACTGGAAAACTTTCTGGCCTTTTCAAAAACACACAGACGGAGTGGGTGTGCTTGAAGGGTCTTGACTCTTCTGTGCTTCATACTCTGCATGGTGATCGGGATGTTTTGATTTTATATGATAAATGAATCCCGACATTGAGAAAGTCTTCGTGGATGCACCCCCTCTAGTAACATGTTGACTCTAATCCAATCGGGAGTGTGCAGGATGCTGTTAAAAAAAAATGTCCGAGACCGAAAATAAAGTGCCATTTTTGGCCGAAGATTTTCAGTGGCCGAATATTCTGTGCATCCCTATGAGTATGGTGTTCCTTGCTGGTAGTTAAAGTCTGCTCCCTATGTGTGGATGGTTGTACTATCCTCGCCACTATCTAATTTGTACAGAATGCATAAAAGAAAGCAGCCAGACCAATAACAATCATTCTCTGTTTCCATTTGCTGGTGATATATCATGCACTCCTCATCAGGATGCATTTCTATTCAACATGTGTTTGTTTCAGCAGGTTTTCAAACTGCACCGCATTTTAGTGGAAACACTCTCACACAAGTACACATGGTCTATATTAAGCTGGGGGACCTGCTGTTGCTGTGTGCCTGAGGCTGAGGTCATGGCCAAGATATGTCTGCAAAAGAGCAGCTCAGACTGCGGGATGTTCTGGAAATCTCTGCCCTGATACCAGTGGTTGAAGATTCTGGCCAGAGAGAGAGAGAATAGACGGAGGGAGAATAGAGAGAGGGAGTGGGAGACATGGCGAGAGAAACAGACAGAGCTAACATAAACCTGGTCAAGTTCATCGGTCTCTCTCTCGTGAACACCAGACTTTAAAGTGCTGATTTCTTTTTATCCTGAAGTTTCACGTTATTTCAAGCTCTGTACTCGGTGTACAGGCCAGATCTCAACAAAAGAAACAAGGCTAGTCTGTGCTCTGTTCAGTCTATTTAATACCTTCTCATCGTTTCTGTTGGAAAGAGTTTTTTTCCCCACCCTGTCTTTCTTGAGAGATTAGGAAGGAAAAACACAGGAAAGAAATGTATTAATCATACTAACTCTCCACGTTTGTTTTTCTCTTTGCTTCACAGCTAGTGTCCAACGTGCTGATCTTCTCCTGCACCAACATAGTAGGTGTGTGTACACACTACCCAGCGGAGGGCTCTCAGAGACAGGCCTTCCAGGAGACCAGAGAATGCATTCAGGCCCGCCTTCACTCGCAGAGAGAAAACCAACAGCAGGTGAGGGAGAGGAGCACTCCTGGCAATGCAGCTGGGAGCTCGGTGCCGTGCTGCAGCAGCAAGTTTTATTTTTATGAGGATGTTTCAGCATCCAGTTGGATATCTTGCCTTAAATAAGATATATTAGATGAAACACCTAAACACAGATCTATTGTGTTGGGGTTACGTTTGAATTTCTCGTAGTGATTTTCTTGTCATGTAGTGCGTCAAAATAAATGATTAATAAAATAATACAAGATGCAAATGGGGATGTAATTATGAGACGATTATTAGTTACCCTGACCCAGATTAGGCCTAAGCCTAGACTAAATAGTTTTTTATTATGAAATATTGCAATTTAATCTGGCACTAGTCTGAAAAATTATTGATGTGATTAAAGTGTAGAACTTCTAGTCTTCTTATCTACTCTGAGAGACACACTTTTAAAAATAAAGATTTCTCTTTTAAAAATAGCTAAGTTACCTATCTATACTTTTGTCTGTGTGTAGTCACAACATAAGCAATTTGGAACATGGAAATGATATAAAGTCATTTATTTTGTGATGATTTTTTTAAGGGGAAATAGGGTGATTCTTTAAAACAATAGATATCACGGTGCATCTTTGCTGGTTAGGTACTGACATATTTTCATTGGTTTTGTAAAATATCTAGATGTGCAAATAAGATGTCTACTTAAACATACATTTATTTGCATTTTTTTCAAAACCTTTAGATTTTTTTGTGAAGGTATACTCCAGAGAAAAGATTTTGCAGAGCAGAATTTCTCATAGTGTTTCCTAAATTTAAATATTGAGCCATAAGCAGTGTATTAAAGAACCCCTCTGTAATTTTCTTCAGAAGAAAATTTGGTACATTACTGATCGGTACTAAAATATTGATAAGCTACTAAAATACAGTACTAAAAATTTACGGAAAGCGGTAACAAGAAGAGGATCAATAATCTGTAGTTAGTAATGAACATGTAAATTTGAATGAAAGCAGGATTTCAGCAAAGATTCAGTTTGAAGACAAAAGCTGATTTTAAGAAAAATGAAAGAACAGGCCTCAAAGCTACATTACATAGTGAAATCTCATTTAACATTCACTTAATGTTGTCATTATTGCAAAGGCAATAGACATATTTTTAAGGTTTTGTCCTTTTTAAAATGCGATTAATTGGTTTATCAAAAAAGGAAAAATGACAAAAATCTTTCTGCCTGTAATATCTTACTATTATCTGTTTAAAGATTCAGCATCGGTGTACATGCGTGTGTGCATCGCAAAAATGGTTCTCCAAAGGACTGGTTCTTCTGTTGCTTCAAAAAAAACAGTTTACACCGTTATTTTTTACGTGTGCATGTGTGTCTCCTTGCTGTATTCCATACATATTGAGATGACATCTGTGATGTGACGCCTCCTCTCAGCAGGGGCTGATGGGTCGGGGAGCTGGGCAGAGAGAAGAAAAGATGTTCATCATTGAACCCTCGGTCAGAAATGTCCCTCAGTGGGATAGTTACAATCAAGGCGATTTTTTTTTTCCCCCCTCGTTTGCAGGAACGCCTCCTACTCTCCGTGCTTCCCCGACATGTTGCCATGGAGATGAAAGCTGACATAAATGCCAAGCAGGAGGATATGATGTTTCACAAGATCTACATCCAGAAGCATGACAATGTGAGGTAGGAAAATGTCAAAGCCCTGCCTGCTGTGTCAAGGTCAACGCGCACCTGCACTTTCACACATGCAAAAATAGACACACCTGTGAACGTGAATTGTTACAGAGGCTGTTTTTCTTGATTTTCTCACTGCTTATTTGAAAGCTTTCTTTCCTTTAAAGTAGCAGGCTAATAAGCCTTGTCCTAAAGTAGCTGTCCTGTTACATAGTGGGGTTAAAAGCTGGTACCTTGTGCTGAAGCTAATGTGGAAAATTCGATTTCTGGTTAATTAAGATGTAAGAAGGTTTTTGTGCCACTTATAGACACTAGTCGAGTTCATTCTACCCGAGTGTTTTATGTGAAACTGGTGCATACGCCAAAATACTATATAAAATTTGCTTCTCTACGTTTTGTGTATGTGTGTGAGAGAGAGAAAATCTCACAAAACATGAGAGGATGAGCAGAGACATTAGAAATACATCTGACTGCAAAATGTACCTCTGTATTGCTGCAATATGTGCACACAGTCCTTGTTACAAAACAAGTCTGCTAGAGTAGAATTACACCTATTTCTCGTTTTGTCTTGGACTTCAATATTTCAGTGGGCCTTTCAAATCCTGCTCCTCATGAGCGCACAGTTAGTGGACAGTTCTGTGCGCAGTTTGTGGTTCTCTGCACAACCTCAGTAAATCAAACCATAATTTTAGTCCAATTGTGAACAAATACTGTGATCACAACAGGGCACATTTTGCACTGTGCCCACTGTCTTAGTACATTTATATAGTGTTTTTAGAAGTTTACTGATGCCTGGACTGCATTTAAAAAATATATATTTTACAATGTTCCTGCTACTGAAATTCAAAATGGGAGAAAATGAGATTTATGCAAGACAAACCCTTTTTTTGCAGCGGAATTGTGTTTTTATACCTGAGGTCCGATACTGCTGTATGGTTTGCATGAAGCCAGGTGGCTTTTTATGGGCCTTTGTGGCCAGACATGGGGAGGCATCTATTTTTCAGACACATACAACGTAATCATGCATAATAATGTTTTTAATCCACAATTATTTTTAGACTCACCCGTCCTGAATGTCTTTTGATTTTTCAACAACTCAAACATTGTTCTGTTATACAGCAGGCACTATGCGAGGTACAGTAAGGACTGTCACACTTTTGTCAGTGTCACCTCTCCCACAACCTCAGCTCACATTAGCTCCTTTTCTTTTTGTTCAGTAACGGCCTGCGCTTTTTCGTATTGTCTGCCTCCACAAACACACAGTGTGTAATGCTATTGTAATTAATTCTGAGTATGAAGCTATAGTCTTTTTTTCTGTTTTTTTTAATCGGCATCCTCTCTGAGGTTTGATGATTGCTTTAGTACGATTTTGATTTGATTTAAAAGCACATTATGCAAAACAGGAAATTCTCTGCCACTGTGAAATGTAAATATTGTACATTGTTTCAGACGATTTGAGAAAGTTGACCTGCATATTTACTAGCAAGGCACCAATTGTAGTTTTCTTGGCCGATTCTGATTACAGATTTTTTTTTTACAGTGTGATCGGCCGATACTGATTTTTCCTATACTGATTTCCCCCCCCAGATAACAGAAAATTAGAGCTGCTGCATGTTTTCGACGACAACAGCACAAAAAAATGGGTTTCAACTTTTTTAATGTAATGTGGTAGTTACTTTCCCTGTTTACTGGTTACTTTTATAATAGTGACATATGATAGTGGCAGCTCTACAGCAATACAAAAATCTAATTTTCTTATAAATATAAAGCTTTTTTTTTTTCATAACACATATTTTTTACAAATTTAAATTAATAAAATATAATGCATAAACAAATAAATAAACCCCCCAAAAAACATCGGTTTGAAATCGGCAATACGTGCGAGTGATCGGCCGATCACCAATCGATCAGTGCATCCCTAATATTTACTTTGTGTGTCTTTCACATTTTTAGAAGACCAGATCACTTTTTTGTGTGTAAATCTAATAATCACCACCCTTAGCACCATCTTGTGGTGACGGGGGACAGCACTCATGAGCTTAATGTACATTTGTACAACAAAACAAAAATGTCTGTCATCCTATGTGTTCTTCTCTTTCAAGAAACACAGACTTCCTTAGTCTGATCTGACCTGACTAACCGTGTCCAGAGCAGCACTCCTCTGTGTTTACAGACACATTCCCTCACATCATGTGCCTTCCACTCCACTCAGGCACACACACACATACACGCACACACACGCACCCCCATTGGACTTTATATGAAACCACCCCCTGCTGTATCCCATTTACTTCTCCGTGTGATAAAACAGTTGGACCAGAGTTCAGGTTGGATTTCTTTTAAATCTCAATATGTTTTTGTTTTATTTAGAATAAATACTGGATAATCATTAATTGTGCCCATATGAGGCCACAGTCTGTGAGACTCACTTTAGACTGGTGGGATTTGTGCAAGGTACTTGTGATGAATGTTGACTTTCTTCAAATAGGAATGCTAAACCCACTGGAGTGCTGTTAGATTAGCTGAAGGCAAAACAGTTTGACAAGGAGCAGGTTGGATTTGACTTCAGAGAGCCATGAAATAGTGGCTTCAGTCCTACTCACTCTCCTGTTTGCCGCAACTTATTAAAACAAGGATTATGAAGTCGCCACATGCAAACCCCAGTCATTTTAGGAATTTTCCTTCAAACGTTGTTGCTTTTCTTTAGTCTTCAAGTTGGACTGTAATGTGAGGATATCTGATTTTCCATTTGGTCAATCTACTTTTTATGGAAAATCAAAATTTCCTTACTTTTTTAAACATTGTTTTAAAAAGTACCGTTCACTCCCTGGTCTGCACAGTTTGTATATGGAAACTGCAACATCAGTTTGTGTTAAATGTGTTTTTTGTGATGCTGCTAAAATTAGCATGTATCTAACTTACTGTATATTCTCCTATTCAGCCTACAGCACTGCAGCAACCTGTCAGTTCGCAATGAAGTTGTAGGGAGTTTCAGCTCAGGCTGCTTTTTGAACAAGGCACAGTGCGGAACAGTCAGTTTGAATAGACGGTATAATAACATACATATTTGCTGTAGTAACACAAACAAAGAGTTGTTAAAATGGTGATGGTAAATGAATGGTGATGGTTTTGGTACACACATCCAAACAAATCTAATCAGTTATCTTCAAGAAAAAAAAATCATATACTGCTCTTTTAAGGTGAAACTGCATTTTTTTAACAAGCAGTGCCGGTAATCTCAAAATGAAGCACATTTAGTTAAATTCTAAAGCTGCTGTGAACTGTCCCAATCAGCTAAGTGAAAAATAGGTATGTGCTCTAATCCTCTCTATTTGCTTCAGTAATCATAGACTAATCAAATCAGTCAACTCCACCTGCTCTGGAGGGAGACACACACACACACACACACACACACACACGCATGCAGGCAGACAGAGACCAGCAACAGGCTCAGTATTCTGTCAGAACAAAATTAACACTGGGCTAACACTGCATATTAGAAATATTAGGTAATTCATTATTGTCCTGGCGAATGCTACGGTTCTTTCAATTACGTTCATTTTTTTCCTTTGAATTGTGTGTTGCCTGGAAGAAGCGAATTGCTGGAAAAAGCAAAGGATGTTCTGTATTTCCTTTTAAGAGGCATTTGAGGAAATGTTTTCATTTTCACACTCATTTCTCTACTGGTTTTGGAATAGACTGATTCCATTAACATTCCTCATAATGGTGTTACATTATGTGACCAATATAAAACTCACAGTACCTGACTTGCATATGTATTCACATGGACACTTTATTTTGTGTTACCTGGATGGACTTCTTGATTTATTTTAGACTACAGCACTCAGCTCCATGGTTTTTTGACAACATTACCTAAGATTAAGCTTATTCCCTAAGAATGTTTGATGGATTTGTGCTCTCTGGGCTATTACTTGGACTCTGTGTTCACGTGTAATTTGGAGAAGAGCATAACATTTATGAAGAAAAACTTTCTGGAACATTACGAACACCAAAGGGCATGTGCAGAGCTTGCCAGAGACATACCTAATATGTAGCTTCAATGATGCATTGTGTTATTTTGATGAGTTATGTCTCAAGGGCCTCCAGTGAGACTATATATACAGATCTTCTATATACTCACATTCTAACGCATGTGATCTTCGGATTCCTTTAAGATTGAACATTGCGTCTACACATTACCTTTAATATTATCTCTTCTTTAGTTAAGACATGCATGACCTTGGTGTACAATTTGTACCTTCAGCCTAAAAAAATGCTTAGTCATGAAAAACAATTTAACAAAGTTTTTAAACCTCACATGAAGAATGAAATTATGACAAAAATCCTGAACCTCAACCATAAAACATTAAATCATCATCTGCGTTTTCCACATCATCAGTTATGTCAACATTGCATAAAACAGGGCGCTATTTATACACTATTATTGTGGACAATTTTTTTTTTATAGATTTATAGAAATTTCACATACATAAAAAAGGTGAGGGAAACACATTCCTAACTTTTAATTATTGCCCTCATCTGTAGGAATGAGCTTTAAATTTATGTTAAAATGTCAAGATTTTGCTCATTTTCTAGCATTTCTATTGATCCATTCATCATGAAATTTTCCCACAACATAAAGATTTGTTGCCGTGTTCAAATGTAACAAAGTGACGCTGTGAGTCTTGGTGAACCCTGTTCTGAGAAAGCATCTCTAGTCTTTATCTGCCTTATTTGGGGTGGGAAATGATTAGGCTCTAATCCTGGCTGATTTTATGGCTCATTCTCCTCACAGGCCTTTGCTTTGTAATTGGGGCTCAGTTGAGTGACAGACTGAGAACAGGAAGAAGCAGCTCCTGCTAAGGCTTTCAGTTACAGAAAAGTGAGGGTTGTGGAGCCGTGATCTGGCACATGATGTTTGTGTTGCTAGTGGGCCAGGCATTCTGTCTGCCTCTCGCCTGTTTGTCAGCAGACCTCGGCCTGTGCCTGTCCTGCTCGCTCTCTTTTATAAAAAAGAAAAGCCTTCTAGCAAGTCACTCAGGACTCCCCCCTCTACCACCACCACCACCGCCGCCACCACCAAAGGCCTTATGTAAGTGTGCCGCCAACCAATGTGCCTCTCATCTCCCTAAGTGGAATATTGACAGGTCTGTTCCTAAAGGACAAAATGCTTAATTAATGAGGGTGGTCACA
This sequence comes from Hemigrammopetersius urotaenia, assembly GCA_037974485.1. Lineage (NCBI taxonomy): Eukaryota > Metazoa > Chordata > Actinopteri > Characiformes > Alestidae > Hemigrammopetersius > Hemigrammopetersius urotaenia. The sequence continues at coordinate 9,930,011 of JBBPDC010000002.1, forward strand.
TAACTGGTGTGAGCTTCACTGCTTGTACTTGACTCAAGCCCATAAAGAGACATGTGGAGAGAAACCCTTGCAGAAGGTAGGAAATTCTGGTGGAAGAACAAGCAGACACACAACCTTATGCAGGACCAGCTGCTCTTAGGCCTGAATGAACATGAAAACAAACAGGCAGACGTTTGTTTGACGTTCATGTGTTTTTGTGTTTTGTGTGTTTTAAATGACAATGTATAGAAATAATTTCTTTAGACGACCTGTCTCCCTCATGAAAAAGAACTGCAGTTATGATACAGCAAATTTCATGCAGAGGTGAAAAATGTTATACAATGCTACAGAAATTTTATTATACAGCACTCCAAGTCCCTCCAGATATTTTGAGGTGGTGCCACCAGTCTGGCAGCATGAAGTTTATTTAGGCTTCATTTTAAGCCTATGAAGCAAGCATTCACACATACTTAACCAGCTGACATAATGCTGAATGCCATGCTGTTCATCTGACTGAGACATTCATTTGGATTTCTAGCTTGAACGGTATGTCATTCTGTGAAGGAGAGAAAGACTGCCGTGCCGTCCCAGTTGGATGCCTGTATTGTGTGGTTGGGTACAAAACACAGCAGAGCGACGCTGCATGATCAGGATGGTGTCGGTGGGAGGTTAAGTGGTTCAAAGATGAAAGCCTGCACAACTGGCAGTGCCTGCTCCAAAGGGTACTGGGGTCACGAGGAACAACCTCTAAACCCCTGCAGCTGCTTTAATACAGGCAGGGCAGTGACCCTTGAAGGACTTACAGGGTCACGTTATGTAAGCAGGAAGAGTAATTCTGCGCAGCATTCCTTCCTGGGGCTTTTTGGCCAGAGCTTATGCCGGACCTGTTTCCACGCTGACCTGCTGAAGCATCCCTCAACAGCTTCCTCAGCAACAGGCTATTGGTGACCCTGATTTCACTCTGCTTACTGGAATTTTCCCCAGGAACTCATTTCCTGCCATTTCTTTCTAGTTCATTTTGCTGTCAACACATGGATCAGGTAGTCCTATTCTTCATTTTATGGCACAGTATGTTCACACGTGACTGTAGGGACTGATTAATGTGATTTTTGCCATTAAACAAATAATTGAAGGATACTTGGGATATTGAAACAGTGTGTTATGTCATCCTGTCAGATAAAAGGATGGGGACAGACTTTTTTCATTTTTATTATTTTGCTTTTGTAGAGATATGTTTTTTTGTGCAAGAATACAAGGTACTTATCCAGTTTAGTGATTTTAGATTTTAGATTATATGCACCTTATAAAATCATTAACCCTCGGAAGGTGTGTGTCTCAAGCAGAAGCTCCTGAAGTGTTTGAGTGTCCGGGCTCTTTAGACAGCAGGGCTGTCTGCTTACAGCACTTCACATTGGGCCTGAGCTGCAGGGAGCTGATGACTCACGCTAGCCATTAAGTGAGGCTTAAGGACCTGCTCTGGATGCTTTTAGAGCAGCCCACCCACCTGTCCTCAACATAGGATGTTTAAGCTGGCCCCTCCAAGAGAACCTTACTGTTGCTTATAATTCACCAACCGAACAAAGGGACCAGGATCTGTTTTTATATAGCGACAGTAATAGTCCCGTATGATTCCATACCAGTGATCTGTGTCTAAGGCTGCTGGATGAGGGGGGAATTGATGGTAAGTTCCAGTGATTAAGCTGTGGTGCTTGTGCAAGTATAACTTTTGTAGTGAGTTATGCATGGTTAGACAGTGCATAATTCTGTTGTGGTTCTGTGATACTGAGAAATTGTACAAATTTACCTATATAGTTTTGCGGATAGTTTTGCATACGAACACACACACAAATAAATATTAAATATAAAACCAAAGCTATTTGCGACTGCTAATAACATTTTATCTAGATTGTTATAGGAAAAACAATGTACCCTCAGATATGGTATATATATGGTATATAAGTGTCACCTCATGCGTAGAAATTCTGATATTTTACATTTTAAATTATAATCATTGCATAAATTGCCTCATTTAGAAAATCATAATAGCCTATGTCAGTGTTTTGTACAGGGCAGGGGGGTCCCCAGCACCATGATTGAGAATTACTGGATTATGTTAAAATGGTAAATGACAAGATAAAACAAGGACTGCATTCACAGTTTGAATTGTCTTTTTTTCCCTAAAATCATTGTAATCCACAGCTATTTTTTTCTTTGGAGTAGAATTTAACATTCCAATTCTTTCTAAAATTAAACAGTCTTTTCCTTAAAAGGATAAGACATTAGAGTGCATCACAGGTTAAGTAGTCAGGTGAAGGCTGGAATCTTTTCTTAGAGAACAGCAGCAGGCACTGCTCCACTGAAAACGGATGTCACATGCCCAGAGTACAGCAGGAGCATTGTGTTGCACTAGAACATCTAATCCAGAGAAGCCTTTAAGCATTAGTGGAAATCATCTTTCACACTGAGATTCAGAGAGGCCGAACAGAGAGGTCACTTTGGTTGTGCACAGAAGCTTCAATCACTGAGCCCCGCTGTCTTCTGTGTCCCCCATCATCGAGCCCTCAGGTTGGTGCTGAGATATTTCTATTAGAGCTGGATGCCTTACAATGGTGTCTGCATCTCCTTCCATGCAGAGAGCTCTTTAACCAAATAATGAATAGAAACTGCTATTATAACCTATGAGGTCACCTGAACCCTTACAGCTTTTTGTCTCACCTGTCTTGCACCCAGGAGTGCTGTACAATGAAGGGCCTTATCTGTTACCTTGTTCTCATGGAAGAATGTCAGACCACTCTCTCAGATTCTCTTTTGTAGGCTGAACTTTTATTTGTTGGTTTCATTAGATTATGAATGTCTTTCATTACCATAGACCGCCAGTGTGTCGCCCCGGACTGGTCCTCGGTGCCATTGGCATGGTAATGGAGCTGAGTCATTGGATTCACTATTGTGGAATAACTCATAGCTGTTATTGTATCTCTAAACGTCTGCTTCTTGAATGGTCAGTCCAAATGGCCTACGGTCAGTCGTCTTGCAAATCGCACAGGTAACCGTGGTAACGGTAAGTGTGCGTTTGCCGGGGCAGAGTGGAAGATTGAGGCGATAAGCTGAGCTGGACTCGTGCATTTTTTGCTGCTGCATATGTTTGACCTTCTATTTTCTCTCTGTCTCTGCAGTATCCTCTTTGCTGACATCGAGGGATTCACCAGTCTGGCGTCCCAGTGCACAGCACAGGAGCTGGTCATGACCCTGAACGAACTGTTTGCACGATTCGACAAACTGGCTGCAGTGAGTATAGGCGGAACCAACAGATTACCCTGCTGTAATTTACTCGATTTGTCCTCGTCCATTGTTGTGCTCAGGACTTGAGCTGTGCACAATGGCCATGTTTTACTCACCAAACCACCTTCTGTGGAACCAGAGACAGTCTCATTATGCCTGCTTATGTTCCTGGGTCACATAAGACATCTTGCTATAGATGCAAAAGCCCCTGGACATCACCAGAATCATGTTTATTTAAGCACACATGACAAAACAAAGCACTGTACCTAAAGTCATTGCCCATTTTATCCGCTACAGCTACTGACTGTAGCTTATCTGGTACTAAGAACAATTATCCAACCACCCTTCCCACTAATAGACCACCACTGACAAGGAAACGTTTACTTTGTGAACCTTTCTCAGCACAGATTCTGGTGTGGTCGTGGCTTTTTAGTGTGGAAGCGTATCAGACTGGGTTTTAGTGTAAATGCTGGATTGAGAATAGTCAAACACCCAGTAATAACAGTTGTCCGGTGGTCAGAAATTTACCGCTGATATTTAGAGAATTACACACATGCAGGAGAGGCTATAGTCAGTAACACAAGTATGTTGAGAGAATTCCCAAAATATTCTGCGTGCTGAACAGTCATCAGAAACTGCACTGATATAGCTTTTTCTCTTCCAATACTAATAGTGATGCCTGATTCTCAAGAATCTGCCAATACAGACAAGTGCCTCTAAATCCTGATATTTATACTATCTCACTTTTTAAAACAGGACATACTAAACCTAAATGAAAAGCATTCATGTTATGATATAACTGTTATTAAAGCTTAATACAACCTCTAGGTAAGTTGACCATTATTTTTTGGCATCCTCTACTGCTGATAGCTGTGCTTTATGTAAGTGTATTGGGACTGATACTGTATGGGTTCCACAGTGGTTACTACAGAAATGAACCTGCATTGTTCAATTACAGCAGTGTTTGAGCAATAATGGATTAACAGCACACCCTCTGGTAGGTCCTCTCAGTCCATTAGCTAGCTGTCCAACAAAACAATATTTATCACAGCTTTGATACATCTCAATATGCTTTTATGTACTTGGAGTGAATAAGTCTAGTTTGATTTAATATAGTGTGTGAAATGTTAGACTAACAAAAATTGTGAATACAAATTTTTTTTTATCAATTTCAAATGTGGTACTCTTGGCAAAAGAAACACATATTGTAACATATCATCAAATTATATTATGATATACTTTTGCCATATGATCATCTAATGTCAAGAGCACAGGGATGGACTCTGTATTAGATACACAGATTTGTATGTCAACATTACATTTTTAGCAGACACGTCCGTAGAGATTTCAAACAGAAGGTGAGTGGTTCAGTAGCTCCTGGGAAATACATGTGGTTTAATCTCAGTTACTATTTCTGTCTTTCATATGACTGATCTTTTAATCCTCCATCAGTCTCCCACTGAGACAGCAGAGGACCGCTATTAATATTGGCACCACAAGAAACACCTAGCACGAGTATATATTGCACACTGAGCAAAACTGTGAGACACACATATGCTCGTTCATGCTGATGCCGAACAACATGGTCCATTGTGTGGGGTGTGGGTTAAGTTGGGATGGCATGTGCGTGTGCTGGGGTGACATTCAGGTGGCTGTCATAAGACTCAGTCCTGCTGTGTGTCCTGTGCCCAGCCTGGGGCTTATCTTCTCTCCTCTTTTCACTCCTCTGTGCCTCTCCTCTCCTCTCCTTCATACTGTGTTTTGAACTACTGATGTGTTGAGTTTTTATGATACTTTAGACTAGATTCCAAATAAATATTTCTTCTAGATAAAATTCAAGACAGACCGGGAATGCAACTGAAACAGGTTATAAAAAGGTCCTTCAGTCCAAATTTAGATTGTGAGGTTATTATAAGAAAATTCATGCCAACTGAACTGTGGCCTTTTTGATCCCATGAGACACAATTGAAGCCTGGGCTCTTTTTTTCCACTGTATAAATATTACTCTTCAGAACAGCAGCCCACACCCTTAAAAGGAGAAAAATGTGTCTTTATGAAGTATGAATTGTATAGGTCTTTTGGGGGAAAATGAGCATTAATGATTGCATAATCCTTCACACTAATATATTTTTCCAGTTTGCCACTTATGTGCCTATATGTGTCTGTGTGTAGGAGAATCACTGTCTGAGGATTAAGATCTTGGGTGACTGCTACTACTGTGTATCAGGTCTGCCAGAAGCACGGGCTGATCACGCTCACTGCTGTGTGGAGATGGGTGTGGACATGATCGAGGCCATCTCGTGAGTATCTCAGCTGCTTCTTATGCACACGGACATGCTTGTGTGTATGTGCATGTTGTTGCCTTCATAAAGAAGCCACATATGTCTATAACTGAAATGTTGCCAGAGAACAAAAAATACTTTCAACTCAAATGTATTTTTATGTAGCAGGATTTCTGTGGATCAGTTTATTCGTCCATTCATCCTGAAATGTTCAAATCATCAAAAGGGAAGCTGATCTTTTTTTTAATTGTGTGGAAAAATAAATGAAAACATGAAATCAAAGACAAAGGCCCTGAATTGTGCAGCTTGCAAGACCCAGATTTTAATCCCAATACTACAAACACAAGGTTTTAATCAGTCTTGATATTTTGATAGAAAATTCTACTCACACCCAGCAATCACTAACCACCCTTCCCACCAATAGACCACCACTGACAAGCAAACATTTATTTTGTGAACCTTTCTCAGCACGGATTCTGGTGTGGTCATGGCTTTCTAGTGTGGAAGCGTATCAGACTGAGTTTTAGTGTAAATGCTACATTGAGAATAGTCAAACACCCAGTAACTAACCCGGACCTGCCTTTTCAATCTAACAAAATTAACATTTTCATGGTTTCATCCATCAGTATTCTGTCACTACAGAATACCCAGGGTGTGTTACATAAATACATCATAAAATCACTGGAAAAGATCATTATCATCATCATCATCATCATCATTCTTTATTAAAACTGTGGTATTCATTGAGGAAGAGTCTCATTTTCAAAGTAGCCAGCATTACGGGGACAACAGTAACAAATTACATAAAAGATTTCAACCATAAAGAAATAAATGAGTCACAACTCAAACAAGAAAACAATAATATAAAATAAAAGAATAAATAAACACAAAATAATTGAATAAGAGAAAATCAACTAAAACAGGAATCTATGATAATCAGCTATGACTACTAGCAGTAATTAGACGTGGTTTAAAAACCTTAGGAGGAGCAAGATTTGGGGTATCTTGTATCATATTCTGGCTCACTTGTGCTGCTTAGTTAAAAGCTGATTTATTGAATTCAGTAAAAACCCAGGAGACCTGGAGTGTAATAAAATCACTTGAGAGAGTTTGGTATAGTCCGTTATTAACAGTGAGCATGTAAGTGATATACAGTGGCATCTGACGGATGAGAGCCTGATAAATTAAAAGCAGACAGTTAATTTCCCTTCATACAAATAGAGTGCCTTCCAACATAAAGTAGAGATGAGTTCTGTATGCGACTCCAGTAATGAACTGCAGAGCAGAATGGTAAACAGAGTCCAGGGTCTTCAGAATGCTAGCTGAGGCAGTTCTGTGCACAATGTAATCAAGGACAGACAGGACAGTTATGTCCATTACCATTTTCTTTCTGTGCATAGGGAAGCTGGCTTTGTTTCGGTAAAAGATGTTGCGTTTCTGTCTGATATATCACATATCCAAGCTTACTAGTAGTTTTCTCATCTATCTAGGTGTCAAGGTACTTGTATGCTGGAACTCAATACAGGATTCCTTTAACATTAAACATACTAAAATTCATGCAAGTTGATAACGATGCATGTTCATGGTTATCAGGGCAACTTCTAGGGCATTGAAGGAGCTTTGCAATGTTTTAATTGCTGCAGCAAAGTATAAAACTGTAGCGTCAGCATGTAGATGCACCTTGCATTCTGGTAGAGCTGATGCAGTGTCATTTCTATAAATTGAAAATAAAATTGGACCTAAAATAGAGCCCTGTGGGACACTTGTTTGTGTGGAGAAACTTAGATTTATGGCTCCCAAGGGCCACATATTGTCCTCTTTCACGGAGGTAGCTCAGAAACCATGCAGTGGTTTATCGCCAAAGTCAACACATAATTTCTTCACAAGCAGGGTGATTGTATTGAGAGATTTTGACAGATCAATGAAAAGGGCAGAACAAAGCATCTTTTGGGAGTATTATTTAAATCCAGGGGTGTAGCAGTAATACATTTTTTTCCTGAAGCCAGACTTCTGAAAGCTCAGAACAGGATTTGCTTTCTAAAAAAGTTACAAGGTGCATGTGTTTTGTTTACAGAGAGAACAGCTGAGCTAAAATTATGAATTAGAATCATGAATATCTCTAAAGGCAGCGTCAATACTCCTAGTAAACAATCATTTTCATAGTAAGTTGCATAAAATGCACAATGATAAATCAAGTCTCAAGTATTGCCTTGTTAATCTAAATGATCTAAAACTAACAAACATCAGGGTAGAAAGGATAAGTAAAAACCCTTGTATTTTTTGGTTAATGTGGAGTCAGCCCTGAATTGTTCAACACTGACACTAAAACTAGTCCTGTAGTGCATGTGTGTGGACACGCGAGTGAGCATCAGGGAATCAATAAGTGTGTTTTCACCCCAGAATTGCATGCCCTCAGAATTGCATGCCCTCAGGGGGAGAGGAAGGAGCGTGCGGCAGCATGTCCAATCACAGATCCATTTGCTTGTGCATGTGTCTATTTTATTAGAAGTGTCTTGTCTGTGCAGTAGTTTGTGAAGACAGACACAGCGACTGGCTTTCTGCTTCACTGAGTGAGTTCTGCTCCCCATGAGCGGCCAGCAGGCCTGCACTGCAGCAACAGTTGCCTCGCTCAAAGCGAGAGACTTGTTTTTTCCACAGACTAGTCCGTCACCCTCAATAATCAGTGTGGTTTGATGGCCCTGGCTGTTTACTGTGCCATTTTTTAGCAAAACTGAGAGAAGTTCACTGAACAGTGATCTCACAAATGGGGGAAAACTTAAAATGTTGTTCTAAGTTTCCATCTTTTTGTGACTTAATGATATAAAGATTTATTTTTACTAATGACAGCCAATACTGTCAAAGTGTTGACAAAGAATATTCATAAACATACATATATACTTATATTAATGCTGGGCAACAATTACAATTTTAATTGTGATTAATCACATGGTTTTCTGCAATAAATCACATTGTTATATGCTAAATTAAATAATTAATTAAAAACTAGTGTATTGCGCATCTTTCTTTTTAAAGTGAAGTGAAGTGAAAGTGATCATTCGGTCATACATGAACGCACCACTGCACACAGTGTGAACAGCACGAAATTCAACCTCTGCATTTAACCCATTCACCAAGTGAAGCAGGGGGCAGCTATGAACACAGCGCCTGGGGAGCAGTGCGTGGGGACGGTACCTTGCTCAGGGTACCTCAGCAGTGCCTAGCGGTCTTTGGCATCGAACCTGGACTTTCTGATCACAGGGCGAATGCCCTAACCACTAGGCTACCAGCTGCCCTCAAAGTACTGCTATAGGAACAAAAGTGGAATAACACTTTAAACAAATACAGGGCTTTTTAACAGCAATGTTTATCTTTACCACAGTCACACAGCTGCAGTTCAAACACTTCTTACACTTCTTCCTAAATTAATAATAAATGTAATCAAAGCTACATACAAAGCTATTTGTCACTGCAGGGCATTCATGTTTCATCCAGCTTGTTATTGAAAAACAAGTTATCCTCAGAGTCCAGAGCATGGAGGGCAGAACCATTATAGCAGCTGCAAAGAGGGACCAACTCCATATGAAAGTCTCTGTATCTGAATGCAGTGTTATTGAAGTCACATTTGGTGTGGTCAGGCATCTTATATAGACAAAAGTAATGCGAGCGCTGTACGTGTCGGCTGGTTTTTGCGGGGGTCAGGCATCCCATTACTTTTGTCCCTATTAAATGGCTCAACACTTGCATTACTTCGGTGAAAGCACCGAACTTTCAAAAGTAAAAGGCTATTAAAAAACCTGCGATAACATATGATAAAATAATTGTCGGCGTTAAGTAAATAATGTGTTAATGCGATAATAACGTGATAGTAACTTTCCCAGCCCTAGTATCTACAGTTGTTACAGCTGTCTAGCTACAAAGTGGACCTTTTTTATATGGCGGTTCCTTATAAAATGATCAGTGAATGGAGGAAAGTAAATGTGAATAATATCATGACAAAAATAAAATGTGGTGCTGATTGTAAAACAGTGTACACATCAAAATGCACCACTGTAATGGGTGGTTCAGCCGGCACCTAGAAGACGTAAGCATTCTTGTTCTCATCTCATTTACATGAAACAATGAAAAGAACTCCTAACATTGTGCTGAAAGGTACTGAATGTTTCCCCTCAGTGCTTAATCTAGGAAATAATATTAGGAGCTCAATTTATGTCATAGCTTAGAACATGGTCTGAAATAATAATGAAATTATTGTGATTACTGCATTGTCTGAGAATGCCACCCTGTCCGCTGAAGACCACACAAGTGAAGCGAGCGTCTTGGGCTTGCTGCCAGAATGGAATGCGCTAAAGTATATGAGAACAGAATACTGTTCTCCAGTACTGATTCAGCATTGCACGTAACAAGCCATAAGGATGATTGTGTGTGTGTGTGTGTCTGTGTGTGGTATGTTTGTTCCAGATTGGTGAGGGAAGTAACTGGGGTTAATGTGAACATGCGAGTGGGGATCCACAGTGGGCGAGTCCACTGTGGTGTCTTAGGACTGAGAAAATGGCAGTTTGATGTGTGGTCCAATGATGTCACACTGGCCAATCACATGGAGGCAGGGGGAAAAGCAGGGTGAGTTCATTTCTGCATATTATGTTACATTTAAAAACAAAGTATTTGTGTTGTCTCAGATCTGTATAATATTGTATATGGATTATAGCCAGGGGTTGACAGACGTGGTATGCAAGCACAAATGTGCACCAGTTTTCAGTCTTCACAGCTCTAATTTGTGACTTCATACTGTGCACAACCCCCCCCACCCCACTCCCCAACGAGACACATTGCAATTTTTTTTGTTTGGTGTGTACCAGATAATTCATGTAGAGTTATTTTTGCAAAGCTGGATGCATCTTTTTATATAAACAATACACGCATCTTGGCAATAGTAAAACATTAAATGTTGTTTTCAAGCACCTCTCATTAAACATTTCAGCTCAAAGTCATTATAACTTACCCCATTAGTGCGGTTAATTGTAATGTACTAGATTGTAATAGAGGAGCTAGTTGTTACATTTGCTGAAAAAAAAGTATTGATGCCGACACAAAATCAATTCAGTTCCAAATGGACTTTGTGGTCTAAATAAACTCAATGGAGCCATGATGTGCCCGGTGTCTCTGGTATAGATTTTTACAGCTTCACTTCGGCTACAACTGTTTGCAGGGTTAGTAAGTAACTTTGGATAAGCATCAAAATGAATATAAAAATGAATATAAACAATGAAAAGAGAAGTATTTTTGACTCAAACACAGTATTTTTGTCTCCAACACTAGCATAATAAAAGTGAATAAATAATGATGAATCTAATTGAAATAATTGTGATCAATCTTATTTCATGCAACAGGGCAACCAGCTGTCTCGCCTTCTGGCTTCTCTTTGTAGCAAAGGTTACATTGTACTAATATTAAATTACTTCACTGTTATGTACATGAGCACACAGATTGTCTACAATTACTAAGAATCACAGTGTCAATCATGTCATGAGTGAAATGAGTAGAAGCACTTGTGCAAACACACATGTTAACAGCATTAGAACCCATGTTTGAGCACATTCAGTGGCTTCTCTGTAAATGTGTTTATTGTATTTTCTTATTTATATTTTTTGGACTTGGCCAAGCTAAAGAAAATGCAACCAGTAAACTTCACATGTTCACATTTGAAATAGCCATCTTTAATGTGCACCAACCTGCACCGTAAAACTCTGATGTGAATCTGATTTGTGCCACATCAGCCTAGTAATGTGAACATAGCTTTAGTTGTAACAGTCTTTCATGTATAAACATTTCACCCTGCACTCACCCACTGCTCTGTTGTTTTATGCCTCATATTAACAACATATTAAATCCTGTTTCTGTCAACCAGCCGTATCCACATAACTAAAGCCACTCTAAACTATCTGAACGGGGATTATGATGTGGAGCCTGGCTTTGGTGGGGAGAGGAATGTTTATCTGAAGAAGCACAACATTGAAACCTACCTCATAGTGGGCTGCAGCCAGAAAAGGGTCAGAGCCTGTTTATCCTTTATTTCCTTCTACCACTGACTCAGCTGAATAGCACTGTTAATTAAAGACAAATCTCAGATTTCCATCTTAGAAAAAGTTTTGAGAGGAGTATGCAGTGTTGTTTTAGGAATGGTAGATCTGATATTATTGTTTAGTATTTTAACCAGTAGGAGTGTGTGTGTGTGTGTGTGTGTGTGTGTGCGTGCGTGCGTGCGTGCGTGCGCGCGTGCGCGCACTTAAGCATTCGTTTCTGAGCCAGACGGATCTGTGAATGTCATAATATTTGTTTAATGGTATACTGGATGATCAAAAAATAGCACAAGTTCTGTATAATCGATTCATTTGAAGCACACAAAATCAAACTTTGAAACCAAAACCTTATTAAGCCCCTTTCTAGAGGGCATGTTGTCAGATTAGTTTCTTCTATTTTTATTACACTGACTGCTGTCAGATTTAGTCATAAAGATTAGGTGTGTGTTGTAGAATTGTTGTAATTTAGTGAAATAAACATTAACAATTTGCAGTTAAGGGTCATTGCCTGTAAATTAGCCATGTGATATTCTGTGTAACAGAAAGAAGAGAAGGCCATGATTGCCAAGATGAATCGGCAGCGGACCAACTCCGTGACCCACAACAGCTCTCACTGGACCGACCGGCCATTTTATAACCACCTGGGTAGCAACCAGGTCTCCAAGGAAATGAAAAGGATGGTGAGAGAAACAGAAACACACATGCACACAAAGGCTCACACCCCCTTTCTGACTATCATCAAACTCACTGCCCACTCGTTACTAACACATTACTAAGCATTTGTCTATCTACTATTCTCCTTTTCCGTGGATGATAGAGTTCACATTTATCAAGTACAGATTTGACCGCGTCCTGCAGTCTGCAGAGGAGACCACTGCTAGAGCGTCAAGATCCAGCTTGTTTGTATTGGCCTTAATTACTATGACTCACACCAATTACCACCTCTGACTGAAGAAGTTTTTTTTTTTCTTCTTCTTCTTTTTTTTCTAAGCAGGGGCTTTTATCTTAACACCGCTTGTTAACTAAGCCTGAGCAGCTCTCCATTCACAGCCTCGTTCAAAGTGCCTTCTCCTCTTTGTATCTGTGGCTGTGTCACTAAGCACCCTGCTCCTCCCTGCCTGTGGGGCCCAAAGGGAACAGGGCTCTGATTAAATAAAGCAGGTTTGCCTCACAGGACGCCCTCTGGGATTTAATCAGGCAAAGTGGAACCTGCAATTAGACCCTGTGCAAGACCCCGAAGGAAATCCTTTATCTCACTTTCTTTCCATCGTTTAGTCCTCCACCTCTTTGCTAATATGGTGGCAAAGGCCACAGTTCTGGGTTAATTGATTGTGCCATGTCTGTCAAAGAAAACAAAACGAAGTGATGTCGACATTTAATGCTCATTTACATGTCCGGCTGGTTTAGCTGTCCATGTTTAGTGTGGGAGCAGAAAGTCCTCATAGCAACATCTGTCCACTTGGTGGCAATCTTGCCCCCCCCCCCACCCCACCTTCCACTTATTTTCAGTCATAGAAGTCCCATCTTGGCCTAAATGGGTAGAGGCCAATAAACCCGGAGAGCAAAGCTGACAGTTTAAACTGCATTTGAAATGTTACAGTACAAGTATTTTTTATCTTTAGTACCACAAAAATACAAAAGGCATTTCAAAGGTCTTCTATGATACCGCATATACAAAATTATTCATATTAAATGAACACCTCTTATAATCTCTCTGGTAAATGTAAATTAGATTCTCATTTAGGACCTCGTTTTTTCTGACCACTTGTTTGGTTAACTTAAGAAGGTTGAGAAACATAGATATCCTGAATTAATCTCTTGCCTGTTTTGAGGAAAGACCTGTTTTTGTCTCCTGTACTGTCTGGAGAACTGCGGTGGCCCCAAAGGGCCAAAAATCCTCCTGCAGGTGTTGCTCAGCCTGAGTGAGGAAACAAGTGATTTAGCACCTCTGAGTGCTCCCTGGGCTGCAGTGATTATGTGAATGGAAATAGAAGGAGATGTTTGTGTGTGGGTGTGCTTTTAACTCCACCACGTCTGTTCCTATTGTTTGGCTCTTTGCAAGTGGTACAGAAATGCTTTATTCCTGGGTCATGGATGTATGTGTTTGGACAGTTTGGATACTGAGTATTAAACTGTTTTAATAGTTTAAAGCACAGGTAACCAATATATTATTCCAAAATTAAGATTATTGGATTATGATTGAATTGCAGATAATTCACTGATTATTTAACACTGACATATATTCATCAGGCTCAGAATCAGAATTGCGTCTACTGGCCTATTTTATCAGTAAGCATGCTCTGTAACAAACATATGGGTGTGGTGTAGGCACATGTACATGTATTTTACATATTGTTTTTGTGCTGTTGTGCTTGAGAGACATCATCGACCGAAATCAAATTCCTTGAATGTGTTTGCTCAAATACTCTGCCAATTAACGAGATTCTGATTCTGATATGGCGACTGGCGCTGTACGACAGGCTCTGGGTCCAAAGACCATTGGACACTTGCTGTGTCTACTGGCTGCAGCTTGTGTGCATGTATGCCGGCAGGCTGCAGGACTAAACACCCAAACATACTGCAGCAGCGTCATATCACAATGCCTGTTGTGCAAAACTGAGCACTGCGTCCAATGACGCACGTGGCCATTCTAGGTATAGCCAGTTAACCACCATTCTAGTGTTAACAGTGTGTGCAAATACTCCCTCACTTTTTGTGACTAATGGTGGGAATGTTTACAGTGTTGCATTCTCCTACTGTTTATGGTTCCAGATAATATGAATTATAGTTAGTTCTGAGTTTGAAACAGGACTGGCCAAGAATCATCCCATGATGATAATGTTAGTCTCTGGTAGTACAACTCCAGTATACTTGCCTGTAGCATCAGCATCTTGACATTAAATATAATAAAGCCAGAGTAAAGTTTCTTATAAATAACAGGTACTGCAATAAATAGCATCAGGGGATACAAATGAATATTAATAACAAAACCAAACTGCTCTTCATTGCAATAAACATAATACATATAATTGCTGTACTACTGGAAGTTTCATTTTCAGTCAACATTTTTAATCTGCAGTGATACTGCGTTTAAATGTGTTGCACAAATGCTAGTTGTGTAGCTATTAACTGATAAGTCCAGAGTAAGTTAGACATCAGTAAGTCTTTGGAAGCTATAATATAAAATATAATAGCATTTCTGTGCAGCTGTGCAAGATCGGTGCTTTTTTCCCCACTAGTGTATTATTGTGTAATTACTGTTTGTGATGACTTTTAAAACTTAATATCTTGTGATGTCTCTGACACACGCACAAATTCTATATCTTAATTTCTAATAAAAATTAGAAATTAAAAATGAAAATGTGTATTTTGCATGTCCTTTAACATCTATTTAGAAGAACTTGTGATTTTGCATGGCCCACAGCAAAGTGTCAGTCATTGTCCATCACGGCACCAAACCCAGCTCGACAGAATCAGCCCTGCTGCACTTCCTGATTTGTTTGACACAAAGAAAAACAAGTGCCAGAGCAGATCAATGAGCATGAGCATGTTTGTGTGAAACAGTCACATGAGTGCCTCAGGGAACTCCAGCTATAAAAACAGCACAATATGACCATATCGAGTTTTCCCTCTGTCGTTTCCGAAGGCCCTTCCACTAGGCTAGATCACTGTCGAGGTTGCGCTGAGGTAGCTCACATGTTTACACCGAGCAGTGGCACGCCACTCTCACGTGGGTCCCAAATGTGACCTCCCACAAACAGTAGTGCCACTAATCTCCCCACTTCTGTTTGCTCCCCCTCACATGCTGCTTATTGGAAAACAAGGCCAATTTCAGCTGTACAGTACAAAATGAATAGAATGAGACTAGCCGACTGTTGCCAAAAACTGGGATGTGGAAACCGAGTGCGTTATGCGTGATGTTCAGTTCACACATACAGCATCTTCCCTGTTTGGACAATATGAATGTTATTGCCAGACAGCATGCTTTACTGCCTATGTGCATATCAGCAGAACTTACTGGATCTTTCATTAAAAAAAATACACCAATTATGTACAGCCTGAAAAAGACAGTAGTATAGAGTAACTGCATAATAATATAACAGCATAGTAATATAATGGATGCCACTCTGGTAATTTTATTAATTTATTAATAATTTACAGTTTTCTGGAATAGTAAATTCTTGTGGTACAAATACAGCACTGCTGTTTTTCTTGTGCATTTTGTTTTGATACCTCAACTGTGGTTAATAATGATAAACGGTATCACAGTCTCTTTATTTTGGGGTTTTGGGCAGCTGGTAGCCTAGTGGTTAGGGCATTCGCCCTGCGACCAGAAAGTCCGGGTTCCATTCCCAAGACCGCTAGGCACCCCTGAGGTACCCTGAGCAAGGTACCGTCCCCACACACTGCTCCCCGGGCGCTGTGTTCGTAGC
>JBBPDC010000002.1:9946160-9969501 GCA_037974485.1 Hemigrammopetersius urotaenia
TTAAATGCAGAGGTTGAATTTCGTGCTGTTCACACTGTGTGCTGTGGTGTGTTCACGTATGACAAATGTTCACTTTAACTCCTAAAAAATTATCGGTCACCTGGACAATGTCACATTCTTATTTGCCTCTCACCTGCGCCTGTTTCCTCACCCCTGGTCTGTGCTGTTCTCTGTTTGCCTTATTAGTTTTGTGTGGCCACCATGCCTTGTTTGTTTCCTTATGTTATGATTAAACCCTCACCAAAGAATGGAAGCTTATTCCCATGTCGCATCCTTCCCTAGTCTGTCAGGACAGAATCTAGCCGTGACAGCTAACCATGAATTAAATTCTGGTCACTAACTCTTGGCGACAGAGTGACTTCTGAGTTTGCATCTAGTAACCTTAACCCTTTCATTCAGCCTGTTCCTCCTCACTCTCTTCCGTGTTCCCTCATGGAACATCGTCTGGCAAACCCATTCCAGACTCTTCTTATTCATGGTTCCCAGCTGATGGAATGAGCTGCCATGGGCTACCAGAACAGGGGAACCCCTCTTTATTTTCAAAAACCTCTTTAAGATTAATTTATTCAGAGAGCACCTTCTCTTCTAATTCACGTTGTCTTCCTGCAGTACTCCCTACTTAAGGATTTAACCCTCTCTAGATCTCCCTCTGTCTTGAAGCTTGAGTCCTCAAATTGTCAGTCACTTAGGATAAATTATTGTAATGTAATATGATTCAGGTGAAAAAAGTGGTGGTGACCTGCTTTTATTGAAGGTGTTGCACAGAAACTGTTGCAAGGTCTCAGTTGAGTCATAGAGAAAATTCTTTTGACATTTTTCATGCTCCACCCTCACTGCCTTCCACTTCTTATGTTTTTTCACCCTCTCCTCCCTACTGTGGAGCAGCATGTGTGTGGTGTTTGGATGACCGATGAGGTGTTCAGGGCTCATACGTTCTTGCCGCAACATTTATCATTGGTACCTCAGTTGCAGCAGTGTAAACATGTTGGGGTTTCAGATTCAGAGATAACTTCTCTAAGATGTTTTTGCAATATATTTTAAGGAACATTTTGGAGAGCACAAGACAATGGTATTCTCCTGATATTCTTACAATTTTATATCTATACCCTAGACTTATTATTTAGTAATTAATTGTTTTTCAAGTATGTTCTTAATATATCTTATTAATATGATCTTAAGATAATGCAAATGTACCTATTTGAATGATTAACTGGTAATATTTTTGGATTATACTTTTGTTTTATGTGCATATGTAATATTTGTTTTTCAGATTACATGGATTATATTGTATCTAGGTATTAAAGTATGTCAGCAAGACTGCGAGAGATGGTGCCGATCATATATTCAGGGACATGAAGAAAGCCATTGTTAAGCTTTTGAATAACTTTTTTGATTTTGTCATCCTTGTTTTGCCAGACTCCTCCAGAGGGGGTCACTGTTGTGCTAGAAACACAATGAGCTGCACTGATTCTCTTTTACACACAGAGAGTTCAGTCCTATCAACACCTCAGTTCATACTGTTAATTTATTCTCTCCTTCTGTAGGGATTTGAAGACCCCAAGGACAAGTGAGTATTAACCCCTCTATCCTTTCACCCAGTTCTGTCTCATCGGTGTTGGTGAAAAGCTGCTGGCTGCAAGTTTTCGTTCGCCCACCTTGGAAAGTCGTTGGGGAGCTTTACCTTTATTAGAGCACTTATAATGTGGGAAGAGTGTGGAATGAGTTCGCTTAGTATTTTTTGTTTTTCAAGGTGGCACCAGAAAACATGCTTTCTGTCTCCTGCTCACTAGGTGAAAAAGATCTGGGGATTTACGGTGCATGAAATGCTGTTAATTCGCAGTCAGTGGACAGTCAGTGTGCTGCGCAGTCCATGCATGAATCATCACATTGGCTCACTGCGCCATCAGCCATCAAACTGTGAAAGTGTCTAAAAGCGCAAATCAGACCAGTGCTTTGACAGGACTACTCAGCTGCTATTCAGAATGCCAGTTTAGTTTTTGATGACCTTCCATATCTTTGTTGAATTTAATTGCATGTATTGGTAGAGTTGATATAGTTTCACCATAATGAACAGTGATGGTGTTTATACAATATATAGGCCAGTTTATCTTGAAGTTTGCCAGTATGTTATGACTGGAGCCCAACATTCAGTATTATACATTAATCACTGTGGAGAGCTCATTAAAAGCTCGGCACAAGACAATGACTATCTTGCATAATAATCATTGTGTGGTCTGTGATCAGGTGATCACACCGTTAACGAGGGAGCCGATTGATGGGGAGGTGTGCTCCTTTTGAAGCATTGTGCTTGCTGCTGTTCATGTGTGGGTGTGCCGCAAGCTCTGGTGGTGGGCATGAGTGTGGCTGCTTGTCGAGATGAAGGCCAACAGTCAGGAGAGGCACAAAGTGGAACAACGGTGTCTCGTCTTGTGTTATCTAGACATTTCATTTTCAGAAACACTCAGGAAAACCTGAACCCCGAGGACGAGGTGGATGAGTTTTTGGGTCGTGCCATCGATGCCCGCAGCATCGACCGCCTGCGGTCTGAACATGTCAAGAAGTTCCTGCTGACCTTTCGCGAGCCTGACCTGGAAAAGAAGGTACACTCGGAGTTGGAACGAAGTGTACACGCTGTAAACTGTGCTCACTTTTCTTTATGAGCGTTTGAATGAAAAACACAAAACTCTTTAGCATAACAGTAGAGATCCTTATATGCATATTAGGTGTGTAAATGTTACATCACTTTTTTACAATTTAAAACAAGATCACTCCACATGAAGTACAGTGAGGGTCTAAATGGGGACCCGTCATTAGGAGAACACAAGTTTATCCCCAGTGATACTGCAGCATATGTCCAATAGAGCACTGTTAGCCTGGTGCTCTCTAGGTGGGTCAGAGAATTGCAGTGCTATTTTCTTCCTCCATTAATTATTCACACAACGCCCACCACTCAGCATGATGCTAGTCCAAAAAAAGATTAAAAGATGCAGTAACACTTCACATCTAGTGTGACTCCCTTCTAGTGTTTGTGTTGATGTGACTAGGGTGTCCTTGTTGGAGGTTGGGGGAGTCCTAGCTGAGGGGTGGAATTGGACGTGAGTAAAATCCAATAAGTTAGTGAAGGGATTAATAAGGATCACTGAAGAATTTCACATCGCTATGGCACAGCTAAATCAGAAAATTTTTTTTTAAAGACTTATAATACATTTTTATATTTAATGTAAATGTTTTACATTATTTAGCAGACGCCCTTATTTAGAGTTATTTATATCTGTGGCTGTACTGCTACTGAGTTGGGACTTGTGTCACCCTTGTGTGGGGATGCGGTGGATGTATTGCTTGTATATTGTAAACTTGTGAATATGTTTTGCATAGTTATGTGTTTACAGCTGTGTTTTCAGTCACCACTTATTTCTTCCTGAGGCATGCGTACCCAGAGCCTATCCTGTGGCACAAGGCAGGGACTCAATCAGCCAGCCCACTGCAGAGTGCAATTTTTCAGTGCCTAGAAAATTGAGCTTATACTTTATTTATGTAATCACTTGGAATTCATTGAAATATTTTGAAATGTGTGTAGTTGAACCGACATCACAATACCACAATGCATTTTCACACCTTCAACGCATCTGCATCATGCTCCTCTTCTCTAAAGTGCCACGACCAATTGCATGTCGCCACATCGAGCTAAATTTGTCACCACTGTCGTAGAGGTGTGAGAGTATGCAGAGCATGTGACTGAGGTGAACTACAACTATGGTTCTCGACTTTTTCAACATTAAGGCCCCCTAGCTATCACAGCATGTTGCCAAGGCCCACTTGGCCACATTAGATGATATTAAATAACCGATTGCGGACCAATAACCTGTCTCGATTTTAGATTCGCAGCCCATCACTGGAGGTTGAGAAGGTCGGAACTAGAAGATCTTAGGTGCAGAGTGTGTCAACGGGTGAAATTTTAGCAAAAAATTGTCGTTTGAGAAGTCAGCGCACTTCTATTAAAGCCCTGGTCACGACTGAACAACTGAACAGTGCACGCCTCTCTTAATCAGTCACGACTGATCGACTGTCTGCATAATCACTCAGAGGGGTACACTGAGGATGGAGAAGCAGAACAGAAGGGGAAGAAAAAAGCTTTGATGGTGCAGGGGGATGAAAAGGTAATGGAGGGAGAATGTAGCACTTTTTTTTTCCTCCTCTGCCTGCAATTACTGCCCCTTTTAGCTGTTAACTGGTCCTCCCACCTCTGTTTCAGATCAGAGGGACAGCTGTTGCATTTAAGGAGACGTAATTGGTGCTTTTGTTTTCTTCTCTTGTCCGAGTAGACATGGGATCTGAGCTGGTTCCCATCATCTCTACCACTGAATATTCTCCTCATTGCTCTGTAAATTCCATTAATAAAACTCTTCTGCTATATTTCATAGTGATATGTACCCCCCACTCTTTTATCTTCTTTGTATATTTTTAGATATTTCATATTTTTCATGGTCCCTGAACCGTGTTTGTTGCAACCTTCTGTTTTTGGTTTCCTCTAGTGCCGCAGCTCTTACTGTTAATATGGGTTAATGCATGTTTTTCGTCCAGGTAAAGTAAAATGTGTTTGTCTCTGTTTTTTCCTCCTCATGCTCTCCTCTTCTCTCTCAGTACTCTAAGCAAGTGGATTCCAGGTTTGGAGCGTATGTAGCATGCGCTTCTCTCGTTTTCTTGTTCATCTCCTTCATCCAAGTTGTCATAGTACCCCAGTAAGTATTCACTGCATTGCATTAGGTCCAATTAAATAATCAACAAAATATTGTGTGTGTTATACACTATAAGGACAAAGGTATTGGGCTAGACCCCTTACATCCAGTGAAGGGCAGTCTTGATGCTTCAGCGTACCAAAACATTCTGGTCAATGCCAGGCTTCCAACCCTGTGGGGAACAACCTTTTCTATTCCAGCATGACTGTCAAAAGTATTGTGGTATGCCTTCACATTTTGTTGCTTTGCCGACAACACAAAAAAACTCACAAAAAAACTTTTTCCAGCTCAGCGCAACTTATAACGTTCAAGTAAAAGATAGGAGATCACTGAGATGGATAAGGGATCACCCCCTGTTTCAGTACTTCAGCCCACTCTCCTTTACAATTTTTTTGTTTTATTTTGTTTTTTAACTGTTGCTTGGCTTATTGTTCGGCAAATTAATTACTTGTGTAAACAATAATGATCGCCTAGATGCAGAAAGTGTCCTAACTAGTATCAGATTAGGTTCATTGAGCAGAACTCTTTTACTGCTTTGTAAAACCAATTAGACATGCAAAAATAACATTGAAGAATTCAAATGGCAGAGTTGGCTTTGTATATTACAGTTGCCTTTACTAAAGACCCCTAGAAGAAGGATGCTCATCAATATGTTTTTATATTATGCAGGTCGCCCTTATCCAGAGCGACTTACAATCATTGGTTACAGGGACAGTCCCCCTGGAAGGGTTAAGTGTCTTGCTCGAGGACACAGTAATTGAAAGAAGGTTTGAACCTGTAACTTTGTGGTCATCGTGTTCACAGTCCCTCCTACTGGCTCATTAGTAGCTCAGAATGCCTGAAAATAAGTATTTTGGCTTGTGTTGTACACAATATAGTGCATACAAGGAAAGCATAAATGGGGGAAGAGAAAAGCCCTTTCATTCTGTATAATAAACTGGGATTGACATAAGCGATATGCATGCAAGAACTGGCGTATGTGGTACAAAAAATGTGCACCAGTTTACAGTCTTCACTGCGCAAATGCGTACCTAATTTAAGTAACTTCATACTGGATCTCTAAGTACCACCACTCAGGGAAAGGAAACCCTTAAAAAGAAAAATAATAATCATGTAGTTCCTGCTGATCCGCGGAGCCCCGCTTCTGCACCAATCAAAATTGTTCGCCGGTCCAGAGAGTAGTGATCTGCCCCTGTAACTCTGAAACTCGAGTGACTCTGCCAGCGTGCCTTCCTCATTTCGACCTGTTAGTGGTGAGAAAACAGTCACACCCATCATATTAGAATTTTGAGGGTTTTTTTTTTTTTTTTTTGGTATCAAATAATCCCGTGGTTGACTTGACTTGTAATGTAATTTAGGTTGTAATGTAAAACATTAATGTAGGTACTCATTAGAGTACTACAGCAAAAAAATTATGTCAACCCCTGATAAGTTATTTTGTGGTTTCTCACTTAGGCGAGGCATTGAGCGCTCCAGTACTTTTAGAGAGACAGATGCAGTGGAGGCAACAAGCTGTTCGCTGTCCTTTTCTGCTGGTCCAATGACAGCCACTTTTAATTAACATCCCGTCAGCAGCCTGGTACCACTGTACCTCTGCTCCGTTTACTGATTGCTAGAGCCGGTGTGGCTATTTTCTCACCAGCTCAAGTGTGATTCCACTAGGATACTTTATCAGCTCTCTTGTGTTTCATGCTTTCCTTGTTTCATTGCATTTTCTCTTTCACTGACTCTGTTGATCTTTTACTTTCAGTGTCAGTGTACATTGCTTCAGTGTCAGTGTTTTTATATTCTTTCTGTCTCTGTTCCTCAGCTCCAGGCTGATGACCGGCTTCTACGTGTCCTGTTTCATCATTCTGATGGCTGTCATGTTTGTCTCAGCCGTTTACTCCTGTTACCTGGTAAGTGATCCTTTATCATTCACTTACTAGTCACATTTGTGCTGCTAGACTTTGCCATTCCTTAACACCTATAACTAGCAGAATTATTGCACTGGATTTCAACTAAAAATGAGGTATTGCATTAGAGTAGGATAAGCTAAGGCTAATTTCAACTTTTAACTAACTAAATGTTTTAATTAATAAATTAAATGATAGAGAGTAAAATGTTAGTTTGTATGATAGTGTACAACATAAAAAAAAACGTAACAAAACATGGTTTAAAAATCAGTCCTATCTGAAAATTTTCTGGATGTAGTCCTGATCAGACATGTGGTTAACAGCCCTCAGTCCAACACTCCCCATCTGTTCTCTCATGAATACAGAAATAAACACATTGCAGTGTGCGAAGTATGGAGAAATGGGCTCTGCATATTGTTGCTGTCCAAAGAAAACCGTCTCCAATTTTTAGTGATTTTTATTTGTCACTTGAACACAGCAGCTACCCTGTACATGGTGTGAAAAAATAACTCAGTAGAAATGATTTGCAAATAAAATGCTTTACATTAACTTGCGCAAGATTTAAAAGTGTTTTTACATATAAAGTTACCTTTTTTGAGTGACTTGTTTTTCTTTGGACATATGCAAAACATTATCCAGCTTTAAGGTTCTTATTAATCTTAGTACTTAAAACAGACCTGACTGATTATACCCTTTTTTAAAACAAAAATCAGATTTGAAACAAATGTGACTTGAATTTTGTTGGGAAAAAGTCTGATTTATATTTCAGAGAGCTGTTCAAATATGCTTAAAATTAGATTTGAGATGCCTGTCTAGTGAGATAGAGAGAATGATGGAGAGAGGGATGAAGAGAGGGCTATACAAACAAAGAGATAGATGATCCACCTTTAAATCACAGGCATGTAGATAAAAAAGCCAGATATAAATATATAAGAAAAAAGCCATCCTTAATTTATAAGGCTTGTAAATGACATGAAGCCAAACAAATGCAGGTGGCAGGGATAAACAAATCCCCTTAGTACAAAACAACACGGCATAGCAAAACACCACAATCTAATACAGCGATGTCCCGGTATCCCGTCTGTCACAAAGACTGTGCTAACAGAGGCTTGAGCCACCATCCGAGTCTGACAGTGACATTGATTACTGGTCATTTTCAAGAGCTGAGCCCACACTACGGGGTAAACAAACTTTTGGTAAATGACCCATGTGGATGTGATTGTGTGTTTTTTTTTCCTTTTAAAGTAGTGTCAGGGTTTGGCTGCTCCTTAGAGACCATGAGTCAGACAGTTTCAGACAGAGACACAGCGAGAATCTGGCAGGCCTCTGCGGATGCTGCTGTGGACCAGGCTCAGAGTTCTGGCAGCTAATGACAAACCAAAGTCCCTCCTTTCCTTTAGCTGGAGAATTAGATTGACCTGGAGAATTGGATTCACCCCTGACCATGAAATGTCTTTCAGAAAAGTCCCTCATGCTGCTCAATCAAAAACTCTTGTGTAGTTCAATGTCCCCACAAGGTCACCGCCCATGGATGCTCTTCTGCTGGGTTGATGGTGGAAAGATTAGAGACCAGAAGGGCACCCTGTAGAAAGATGAGCAGAATTTTCCACTTATCTGCAAAATATACTCCGTTCACAGTAAGGTTAGGCAATGTCATCACGATGGTCGTCAACTCGGTTGCTAAAAAGGGCATCACTTTAGCCAATACTTAACAAAAGAGGACAGTCTGGAGAAACTTCTTAAGCGATGTGTAATGTTTGTGCTAATGTCATCAGTGCAGAACACGGAGATACAATGAATCATCACAACCGTTTGTAGGTATATGCTAGATTGCCATCATGCTCAACTGGCCTTAGTAAAATTGATAGCTACCACCGACCAACCATGTCTGGGGCTTCTGCAAAAAGGTGGATTTATGTTGTAACTTTTAATATGATGGTAACGCTTTCACCATGTCCTTAAAGGCACTCTTCTCTATCAATATAACAATTAAGAATGATTTGTTTAAGTGTAGATTTAAAAATGTTTGCCCTAAATTAAAACGTGCTTTCACTGCGTATTATTGAGTGTGACTACATAAGCTCTTTTCCCTTAGTAAATTAGGCACAAGGAGCTGTTATTATAATTAGAATAAACTCATCCTTCATTTTTGCACGCTCCAGCTGACACTCGAAAAAACTACATATTCATCAGTTTCTACAGCTCAGTTTCATCCCCCAGTGAAATCCCGGCAAATAAGTAATAAATAAGAAGTAAGTAAAAATATTTGTTACACTGGAGACACTAGAATCATGTAGTGAGTGTGGTAGAGTGAACCCCACTGTTGGTATGGTAGTCAGGGTTGGGTGGGTGAGATTGTGGTGCTGGGCTCAACATTGTAATGACTTTCAGCCATTTGCCCAGCCCTAGTTCACGGTGCACTGACAAAAATATTTTATTACTAAATAAAAAGGCTTAATGTAGTACATAAACACTGTAAAAGAGTCTAAATGTACCATTCACTCTTTATTCCATATGTTGAAGTTAAGCTGCTGAAAGTATTCCTTTTGATTTTTTTTGTTTGCATACATCCAAATACTTTGAGGCTTTTAGGGTTCTCAATCCAAACTGCTTTTTGAATGGTAGCAATGCAATGATCGTGTGTGTCTGTGTGTCTGTATTATAATATAAGATATTGCTGTGCTGAGAATTATTCACCGAACATTTCCGAGTGGTCCTCCGGGGTCCTGACCATTAATGGATGGGGTAAAGGGGAAGCTAATAAATGATAAGGTGAAACTGATGGACTACAGGCTATTAAATTAAACTACAAAGCACGTATGTGCTAAGTGCATAGACAGGTGTGGGAATGTGACCTACACAGAAAGGATCACAAACAGTAGTGTCGCTGAAACCAGCCTTTTTACGTCTAAAGTATCAATAAACGTTGAACATGATCGTTTATAAATGATGTATAAATGTATATGAATTATAAAACACGAATTATAAAAATCATACTTGAACACAAACTACTTAAACACAACACAAATGCTATACATGGATTTTAGGGAAAATGCAGAAATGTAGCTTGTGGCCCCTTTAAGATTTGTTTTTAGATGCTGAATTTGAAGCTATGGTGCTCCTCTCTCATTTTCTTTGTTGGACAGCTGTTCCCAGTGCCCCTACAGAACCTGTCTAAAAGGATTGTTCAGTCCAGACTTAACAGCACTCTGGTGGGAGTCTTCACTATAGTCCTGGTCTTTCTCTCAGCCATCATCAACATTGTGAGTTTGCCATTTTTCAATTGAAAGGCAATATAAATGATGATTGTTTATATTAGAGATCAGTATACTCATAGAATTAAGGTCCTTCTATGTACATCTAAAATAGCACATTGGACATTAAAATAATGGATATTAGTAGTAATGACAATTATAGTTTTAGTTTCTAATACTCTTTTTCCTGATACTTGGTGATGCATCCCTTTGATTAAGATGAATTATTTGAGAAACTAGACAGTTTTCCAGCCAAGAAATGTTTGGTGTCCAAATTTTGTTTAGTAATGGAGCTATGAGACTACTATAGCTAACAAACATTAAAAGTCATTACTCCAAATTATTTCTGTTAATACATAATCTGTTGGTGTGGATTCGGGCATAGTATTTTTTTAATATAAATTACTCATTAAAAGAACAGCTCAGCTAAAAAAATGTATCAGTCCTGTCAGGAAAACATTACACCTTTCTGGATAAGATTACATTTCAGACTGCTGTTCCAGCTCTTTACCTTGGTTCTTCATGACCAAGCAGAATGCTACTCTGGCACTTCCTCATTCTAGGACACCAACTGAAGGGTGTCTGTGTGTGACTAGGTGTCTAAATGTGGAAAATCTGCAGAAATCCTGGAGTAGGTACACGTGGTACACACCATGCAACTGTAGCTGAAATGTGCACCCAGTTTGAGTAAGAATGGGCCAGAATGAATAGGAACTCGAACACAGTCACAAAACGTGCTGGACTGGAGTTCGAGACCTGTGATCTAGAGTGTATTCCTGGTGCATACTTGGTGCCTTACCTTACCTTACCTGATGGGATTGACATGTTTTCAAGGCAAGGGGACACATAACCAAGTATTGGAAAATAAATTATACAAGTGACTCTTTTCTATCTTTCTGGTGAGTTTACATACATTGTACAGACAAAAGTATTAGGCCACTGTTCAGTGTTTGTGCTAGGCCCCTTACTTTCGATGAAAGGCAGTCTTAATGATTCAGCATGTCAAGACATTTTGTTTGCTTCCAACTTTGTGGACAAAGCCTTTAAAGAAGGCTAGTCCAGCATGACTGTGCCCCAGTGCACAAAGCATGCTCCATTAAGACAGGGTTGGGTGAGTTTAGTGTGGGAGAACTTGACTGGCCACACAGAGCCCTGACCTCAACCCCATCCAACACTTTTGGGATGAACTGGAATGGAGATTGCGAGCCAGGCCTTCTCATCCAATCAGTGCCTGAACTCATTAATGCTCTACAAAATGAATTCGCACAAATTCCCACAGAAAGCTGTTATAGCTGCAAAGTCAAATGTTCAAGTCAATGCAGTGTTTTTTAAAGTCCCTGTTGGTGTAATGGTCAGACGTTCCAGTACTTTTGTCTGTATAGTGTATGCTGGCCAGCAGTATTTGTCTTTACTGAAACAAGCCCAAGTTTTGAACAGAGTGTCCTGGTTGTTTTGGTGTGGGTGTGGGTGTATGGGTATGTTTGTTTCCCAGTTCACATGCAGCACTGATGATCTGAAGGAGTGTTTGGGCCGAGAGTTTAACATCAGCCCCAGCAGTGTCGACGCTTGCCATGTGTGTAACTCCACCTTTAAATATTCACTCTGGTCCCACGATAGCTTCTGCAACAGCTCTTCACCAGCCTGCAACTTTCCTGAGGTGAACAAAACTCAACTCATGTTCTGTATTGTGTCAGACATATAAAAACCATGTAAACATTTTTTTTTAATTAAACATGACAACTGGCTTTTGTGTCAGCATTTCATGTTCCAGTAGATATAGTTTTACAGTAGATAAGAGTATTTTTTATGTGTTTATATATATACAGTAGATACAGTTTTTGATCCCTTTACTTACATTTAAATACAATGTATTATCCTGTACAGTTGTGCTTTTGGAGATATGAGGGCTGAGGGTTTCTTAGGCCAGGACTGATAAGCTTATGTAAAGGCCTATGAATCTAATATAACGAATATATTTATAAAACTAGATTCTTTGAAATAATATAAGTGTATCTTTCTCTTTTTTTTGCTCCACTGCTCCTCTTCTTCAGTACTTCTCATCATGTGTGCTGCTCAGCCTTCTGGCCTGCTCTGTGTTTCTGCAAATGAGCAGCATAGGGAAACTCTTCCTCATGCTCTTCATAGAGTTCCTGTACGTGCTCATCGTGGAGGTGCCGGCCGTCAGCCTGTTTGACAATGGTGACCTGCTGGTGATCACCAATGCCATGTGAGTGACTCCGTGTTCACAGTGTACTGTATATGAGGAAGGGCAGTAAGCCGGCACAATAACCACATATCGACTGAAATGTCAGTTTTGCTCTCAGCAATTAGTTAATTGGAAAATAAATGATCACAATTAACGCATTACATTATTGTGTTGCATAAAATCAATCATTTCCAGGTGAAAACAACACTCCTTAAGCATCTGGGGGTTTTTTTTGGTTTTTTTTGTTGTGTGCCTTGCTCAGATCAATCCACTTGGTTCCATTTGTTTGTTTTTTGAGCGCTCTGGCAAATCACAGGTGTACATATGGGATGGAAAATTACAGCCTTTTCCAGAGTGTGAAATGAAATCTATTCACTGTAATCAGCATAATCAGTTATCCTTTTTGTCATAATTATGAAGCCATAGAAAGTGCAGTGGGTGACATTTAGCTGTATGACTGAATAAACAGCTCCTTTCCAAGAGGAGGAAGGTTTGATTTACACCGATGTGCTACTTGTCTCTCATATGCATTCCTACAGCTTCAGAGGCTTTCGGTTCCATTTTGGCAGAGTGCTGATCAAACTACTGAAAGCGTTCTTGAGTGAATGTTGATTGGGCTCAGATTTGCATCATTTATCTTGAAGATAAAGTAATATCTGTCATGCTGTGCCTTTCTAATACATTCCCCTTTTTGTTTTGCATTCACAGTCAGTGCAAGAATGGAACAAGGTAAGATATTATCAGCTAAATGGAATCACTGAGGTGATATCAATCCCTTCGAACCACACCATGTTGCTTTGATTGCTTTGCCATGATGATGGCTATCACTAGACAAGTACATACTATCCTGCTAATGTTTGTAGATGCATAACTGAGATCTTGTTATGATATCCCAGCGTAATTGTATTCTTGTGAAAGGAAGATTGTTTCTTCGGTCTTCCTTGTGCTGTTCTGTCTGTCACATTAAATTGGTCGCAGATGTTTAATTGTTGGAAAGCCAGAAAATACATGGACTCTGCATTCTTATCAACACTGGAGCTATTTTAAACCTGCTCATGGCACCTGTTTTTTCAGCTGCAGCACAGAATCACGGGTTCCTCTGAAGGTCATGACACCGGTGGTCATCACTGTCTTTGTTTTAGCACTGTATTTGCACGCCCAGCAAGTGGAATCCACTGCCAGGCTAGACTTCTTATGGAAGTTACAGGTAGGGATCACAGAATCTTTATCATTCAAGTCATCTAATATTGGGTATCAAAAATGTCCTGACCCAGTATTTTTATTTTTGTATCTAAGAGTCACACAGCGCACACGTCTGCAATGTTAAGAGATTGAAAATCCAGTCCAGTTTAGGCAAGATATTGTCAGAACAAAACCTTCTATCTTAGTTTTTCATGCGTACTTAAAAAATCATTTTTCCGTCTTCTCTGATTTGTTTTTAAATTCTGCAGTAAAATCACTTGTTAGTAAATGCATATTGTGGCTCTATGATCAGCTGCTTTGTGGTGTTGTAGTGCTACTTTAAAATACTGCACTAAAGTCAATTTGTTTGATATATGTGTAGTATGATGAACTGATCAATTTTGATTGCCTTCATAATGACGGCTCATGCCAAAAGGTGTGGAGAGATTTTTGTCTGTAGTCATGTTAAAATAAAAGCTTCTTTAAATTGGACACAATGTTCTTGGAGGGCATAACGCTAACCACCAGTTCAGCTACATCAGCTAGCAGACTTCTGGGCTGACTAGCATTATGTTGAGTGAAGGGAGGAAAAGGAGGGTCATTCTACCCAGGTCTGAACAGTGAAGTCTGTGGTGCTCACTTTGGTTCATGGTAATGGATGGCTGCTTTTTTTGTTGACTGACTTTTTGTTGATCATTTTTTGGTGTT
The DNA here is from genome assembly GCA_037974485.1 of Hemigrammopetersius urotaenia. Classification (NCBI taxonomy): domain Eukaryota; kingdom Metazoa; phylum Chordata; class Actinopteri; order Characiformes; family Alestidae; genus Hemigrammopetersius; species Hemigrammopetersius urotaenia. The sequence continues at coordinate 9,960,142 of JBBPDC010000002.1, forward strand.
TCTGTTTAAACTGTTCTATAGTAAAAGAATTCTCTTATGTGCTCCGTTTTTAAAGTAGATCTTATATGAACATTTATTCCTTAGCTTGGAGTAGATTTAATAATATGGAGGGTTTTGGATGTTTTCATTTCCCCCTTGAAAAGAATTGCATAGATAGAGTGCTTGTTAGCTTTATAAAATGTACCTTAGTGTAGTTCATAATGTCTGTTACTGTGGCTAAATAGAGCAATGTAGCCTTAATAAAGAATCGGAAGTGGAAGGGTGTTCGTATAGCTGAGAACAGTCTGCTAACCAGTCTTTCAGATCGAATTAGATCATCTAAAAGTAATCTTTCCCATATCAAGGATTTTGAACAGTATTTAAGTGCTTTTATGCAGTTGCATTTTGAATATTAGTATATTACATTGTAGTTGTATTGACACAGTTATTGGACTGGAGTTGTTAAAATTGCATCACATCCATCGTTGTTGTTCCAGAATTCAGAGCTGGTGTTTCTCTCTCTCACACACTCTCCTCAGGCCACAGAGGAAAAAGAGGAAATGGAGGAGCTGCAGGCCTACAATCGACGTCTCCTTCACAACATCCTCCCTAAAGATGTTGCTGCTCACTTCCTAGCACGGGAGCGGAGGAATGATGAGCTCTACTATCAGTCCTGTGAGTGCGTGGCCGTCATGTTCGCCTCCATCAGCAATTTCTCAGAGTTTTACATAGAGCTGGAGGCCAACAACGAGGGAGTGGAGTGTCTGAGACTTCTCAACGAAATCATTGCTGACTTTGATGAGGTAGAGCACTTAGTTCTAGGGGCAGACTTTCTTATATATTTATACTTTTTGCTAGACTGTGTAAACGTTAAATGTGCATTTACATTTACTGTCAGGATTATATCACTGGGTTAGAGAGCATAGTACTGTTTTTTTTTTTCTTCTTGAAATATTTTAACAGACATGGTGAAAAGTCAAGAAAAGTCAATCAAAGCAGTTCTTAATTCATGCAAAACAAGACTGTATGCACAACCCTTCCTTTTGCTCGTCTTTCTCAGATAATCAGTGAAGATCAGTTTCGTCAATTAGAGAAAATCAAGACCATTGGAAGTACCTACATGGCTGCCTCTGGCCTGAACGACTCCACCTATGATAAAGCCGGACGCTCACATATTCGCGCTCTGGCGGACTATGCCATGCGTCTCATGGACCAAATGAAGTACATCAACGAGCACTCCTTTAACAACTTCAAAATGAAGATTGGTAAGGATGTTGTCTATGCACCACACATACCAACAAGTCACTTCATTGGGTTCGCCTTGTATCTACTGTCTCATTCCATTTTATCAGCTCCACTTATTATACAGTTGCACTTTGTTGTATACAGTTACAGACAATAGTCCATCATTTTCTCTGAATTGTTTGTTAGCTCCCTTTACCTCATATATTAATGTTCAGGACCCCAACAGTACCATCAGTGAGCAGGTACTAATTGGATGGTGGATCATTCGTAGATCCGCTGTGACACTGATATGAAAGTGTGCGTGCACATGTGCTGCACAGAGTAGATCACACACAGGGTGTTTAACAGCTCAGTGCCACTGCTGGGCTAAGAAAAGTCCACTAACTAAAGATCTCCAGCCAACAGTGCCCACAAACTGTGCAGCATCAGATTAGTATCACCAATAACTTTACGTCTGCAAGGTGGACCAGCAGGTTTCATGTGTGTGAGAAAGCAGACAGAACAGAACAGGACAGTGTTTAAAAACTCCAGCTTCACTGCTGTGTCCTGCATGCTCACTGTCATGCAGCAAATAATGTAAGTGGATCTGATCAAATGTAGATACAAGGTTGGTGTTCCCTGATTAACTCCTTTGCAAAATTAACAGGCCCCCCTGCATGCCTAAATCATCATACGTCTGCCTCAAACCACAAATAGTAAAAACTTGCTAATGTTGTTTCTGACTCTCTTTAACATTATGTATAACCATATAAATGTACACTATATGTTCAGAAGTGTCTGTACAGCCCTTCTAATTCATCATTTTAGCTATTTTAAGTTGCAGACATTGCACACAATAAAGATTAGATGCCGTTACTGCAGCAAAGGGGGGGGGACTCACTCCCTAACGCCCTTGATTACATAAGAAACCTTGGATGAACATAAAATCTACAAACCTTAGGGCATAGAACCTACACTGCATAGCAGAAACTAATAATGGACGCCCTCAAGCCAGAATTCTGTGCATTCTGTGCAATGTCAGTTGTCAAAGGAACTATACATTTGTCATTTTTTTTACTAGACTATCATTTAAATGTTACTTTTTCTGATTGTTTATAATAAAAAGAGCTTCTTGTGATTTGAGCCTGTGAATTTTAATCCTGCAGGTCTCAACATGGGTCCGGTAGTGGCTGGAGTTATCGGGGCTCGTAAACCTCAGTATGACATCTGGGGCAACACTGTAAATGTAGCTAGTCGCATGGACAGCACTGGAGTCCCTGAAAGAATACAGGTGAGTTTGTCTCAAATAACTCACAAAGCCAGCTTTGTAAGAGCAAAATATTTCTGTAACTTGTACACTTGAGGTGATTTTGGACAAAAGCCTTCGTTTTATATTATGTTCTCTTTTGTTTATTCTTATTATTACCAGGTTACATCTGACCTCTACCAAGTCCTCAACTCCTACAACTACTCACTGGAATGCCGTGGAGTTGTCAAAGTCAAGGGCAAAGGGGAAATGATGACCTACTTCCTAAATGGTGGACCCAGCAGCAGTTAACATCCACTGTGTCTTGCATTCACTACACTAATGACAGTAGGAGGTGGCTTGACATGTGGAGGAGAATGAAGGGACTGGGCATTGTGGTCTCTGACCTATAAGAACTGCTAATGAATTGTTTAGGGATGGCCCGTGCCTAGTCCTGGAGCATTTTGGCCTTTCTACATAACTGAGGCCTCTGATGGTCTAAATGTAGGAAACCTCGCACCTTGCGATAAGGTGCAGAGAAACTTGTTCAGGAGCTCTGCTTACAGAAAGAAGGCCATCTGAAGAGACCAAAGAAATTCAGAGGAATCACACACATGCAAGGCAGTTCTCCTATTCCTACTTTTCTCCGGTGTGCGGGAGGAAGGATGCACTGCTGTGATCCTGAACTGAGGCCGTTCCTCCAAACGAGAAGGGCAATACACGAGTTCCTCAGACTGACTAGCAAGCCCAGGTGGCTCCAAAACGGAACATGTGATGTCACTGAGGTATATAATGTGTATCTGAATACATCTGTGTATGTGAAGCAGTGTATGTTTATACAGTTCTGTTGTCTTCAAACACTGTTTGAGCTAGATATGGGTAGACCTACTAATGGGCACAGCAAAGCTACACACACACACACACACACACACACACACACACACACACACAGACTATTTACGAACATTTCCAGAACCTTGCTGGCTGACTGGTGGAGAGGAATGATAGTGTCTGGACACGACATGGAGGTCCAGAGAGAGGCTGCTTTGTTTTATGTGTGTGTCTACTGGGACTCCCCTGCCTCCACCAGCATACACACACAGAGAAAAGTGGTTATCGCTCGCGAAAATGTACACCCACCCACTACACTGAAGACACTTTGAAGGATATAGAGAGCATCAAAGCCTGGCTTTATTTTGTATTTTTGACATTTTGTATTTTGTCTCAAAAACCAAACCTTATTGAAACTATTTTAGATTCTATATTTTGTACATTAATATATTAGAGCGATGTCTATAAACACCAACGTGTATTCGGATGTATATATCTGAGAGAAATGTGCAGCAGTCCTGCGTATTTTAATGGGGTCATTTTTTAATAGCTGTAAATTCTGTCACCCTTGTGGTTTTGCTTGTGCTGACGCGGCAACGGCGCACATTTGAAGACCACGAAACCAATCTCGAAGATTAGGAAAGGAATATGATCTTGATCTAAATGAGTCGTTGTGTTTTGATCTAAACAAGTATGTTGTGTTTTGTAGGATAAAAATGATTTGCAGGAGCACAGCCACTGCTTTTAAAGCGTCTTACAGATCAGAAACAAATGAAGCCCTGCAATCAGCACAGATCCTCATGGCTTTTAGCCTCGCGCTAAAGCTACACTCCATAAGAGGAGTTACTATCCTGAAGGGGTTTGTTTTAGATCTGCCACACCCCTCGGCCATTTTTGCACTGCACCTCTGCCTTCCTTAGCCGAACACCCCTCCTCCCCCTTTCCAGCTCAATCAGATGGTACGACCCAATGAATGTTCATTTTCTCCAATCGAGGCCTTCATGTAATGAATGCTGAGTGACCGCTAAACATCAGTGCCATTCTCATCAGTGGAATCTATAAGGTGATGTGACATGTTTAGTCATAGCTTCACCTGTTTCAGTGGAATGGTTCTCCAGTGTAAATATTGCCAAGTACAGGCAGACACTCATCAGATCATGTTTATTGTTTTTTATGCTTCATCAGGATTACAGAAGGAGAATGAAGATGCTGGTTGATGATGATAATAATAATGATCATCTGTCCAAGAGGCGTCTGTTACAGTGTGAGATTAGGGCTTTTTTACTAGGAAGAACTTCATATAATATAGCAGAGCTGGGAATTGTCCCAGAGGTGATGATACAATATTATCATGATATTTGGGCCACAATATTATTACGATTCAACAGACGTGTAACGTATTGCAGTCTTCACAGCTTTCACTGTGATGCAAGAGCAGAATGAGGTCCTTCACCATCTTCTGGACTTTTCAAGCGATCAGAATAGACTTGTGCACCAAATAAAAGTGTATATTAAATTTTTAAATCCTAAAATTAAATTTTAAAAAACAATTATCAATACTTGGTGCCGCTGTATCGATATAATTTTGTGCCGAAAAATATTGCAATTCTGCCCTGTATCCTTTTTTTTTTCTTCTCCAGCCTCTGTAATATAGTAATAGATTATTTTTCCCATTCCTTTGTCCTTGACAGATTGGACCCGGTTGGGCTTCCAAAAGCAGTTTAGTCTCTTTGCTTTGAGGGAAGAAAACAGTGCCATATCTTTTTACTTTGACTTTGTCCGACAGGAGAAGCTACAGTAATGTCACTCCTTTATATTTTGGTATTTTACGTTTTTATAGTCTGTATGTAGTCTGGGGCCTTTTGATTCTCATCATTTCAGGTGCCATAGTTTTCTCCGTTCAGCTCAAACTGAATGGTCATTGTGACCTCTACAAGGAAGCTCAAACTATATGTAACCACATCCCTTTTCCTTTGATGTCCAGGTTCTGAAGCTGTACGTCAAAAGTGAGAGTGTGCTTTTCTTTTCACAGTGGCACCTTCAGTGCAAGACCTTGTCAAACTACAAATTTCACAGAGCTAATTCATGAGTTGTTTTTCCTTATCTGCCATGTCAAAAACATTATACCCTTTTTTACATTCAAATAAATCACTTCAATGCTTAAGTGTTCCTGCAATTAATGAAGTTATCAATGCTTGTGTTAAGACACACCAGTATTTGGTCCAGCTGTGTTTTGCGTGAGATTAGCTTTGGTGTAGATGTTTTCCCTCAACATCCAATGGGTGGCAGCAGTGCACTTCAGCCAGTTTTATTGGTAATACAGGAAAATTTAAGCCATATTGCAACTTGTAAATGGTAAATATGTCAACCCCAACATGAAAAACATGACAACAAAAGCAACTGAAAATGTAAGGAAGGTGCAGTTATCATTCGGAATGACCATGGCCATTCTGAAGTGGTTGCAGACCTTATATACATTTGCAGTCTTTTTGGGGGGGTCTGAAATTCGCCTTAAGACATTCAGCAGCACCTTGAATAAAATATAATGATACCTTAAATGTCTGCGAAATATCCCTGTGAGTTGAGCAGAGAATGGTTGGATTGCTCTTGAAATTGACTGCTGTATGCATTCAGTCCAGTCAGCTGAGGCTGAATTGTGCCATTATAGGAACCTTTAAGGCTCATTCTTCACTGAAGAAAAGCGCTTTGTGCTGGGAATGAAAAGAGCATCTCATTGACATTAAAATTGGCCCCAGCCTGATATTATAGGGCAAATTAGGTCTTTTGTCCAAGAGAGCTTGGCTGTTACACGGTTGTAAGATTTCAGTTTGTTCTAATGTCAGTTTGCTCAGGCAGTTGTCAAAAGGTCAGAGACAGGGATTCAATCAAACTCATATTCATAGTCGGACGAATGCTATTATATGGACAAGGTGGAGTTGACCTTAGATGGGTATTGTAAGATCCAGGAGCTTGGTGCTCACCGGCCTGAGGCCATGTATGCCAAGCAAGATTAAACTTCCAAGGTCTTATTTGGAGGGTCTTACAAAAGTCTAGGTTTAAGGTTGCCAAGCAGCAGAGTGAAATTAGTTCACCTGTGATCATGGTAACACAAGGAGGAAAAAATAACCTCAATTACGTGGGAGTCATCGGAACTACGCACACACTGACGTTTTCCTACAGTTATGCACAAATTCAGATGGGGCATGACCTGCTGCGCTGGTCCAGTAAGCATGACAAGAACAAACCTGGAACCTCATTAGTCCTGCTGCGCTGAAAAATTGCTATTTCTAATTTCTCCTTTAGTAAGTGTATTTTTTTTTTCTTTCAAGAGTGTATTTGAAAAGTAGCAGGAGTTCAAGTGCTGCTAAGAGCATCGAATTCAAAAAGTACTCGGCTTGTTCTGAAGATCTAAATGCCTCACAGACATGACACCGGAAAAACCTGCAATGAAAAGGAAATATATATTTGAATACTGCAGTGTTTATAGTGTGGGGCAGCTGGTGGTTAGGGAGTTGCCCTCTGCAATCCGAAGGTCATGAGTTTGAATCCCAGGACTGCCAGTGTCACCACTGAGGTACCCTTCCCACGCACTGCTCCCTGGGTACTGCTTCGCTGACTGCCCACTGCTTCAATTGGTGAATTTGGTTAATGCAGAGAAAGAATTTCACACCGTGTGCTGTAGTGTGTGTTAATGTGCGAAAGTAAGGGCCACTTCATTTACCTTAAATAGTGCCTATTAATGACCCAGCCCAGCACATACATCTCCCTCACCTTCCAGCTTGTATTTCTTCAGTGAATTCAGTCATAATTTTTCTCTTTATTTTAATTCCATTCTTAATATTGTAGGAATAGTGATTCATAAAGTCAATATTGTGAATCATGCAATCGTGTATTCTTACACTCCTAGTAGTCTGTATAAACATATAAGCTGAGGTATATGATAAAAAGGCAGAGATGTTGGCTCAGCTCTCAACTTGCAGGGATTAAAGGCTCTGCAGCTAATGTCTTGGGGCCAGATAGCACAGCACACCTTCAGAACTCTTGTGGAGTCCATGCCTCGACCGGTCAGAGCTGTTTTGGCAGCTCGTTAGCCTGACAAAAGTTTGCATGTTATGGCGTATGATTCCAATACCTGAGATCTAAATTAGCCTTGTATCTAAATCTAGTTCAAAACTAGAAAAGCAAACATAGGACACAAAACATACCTTGGTTTACTGTCTGTATTTGGAAGAAGGGTTAAGAATTCTGTTTAGTTGAACATTCAGTTTCTAAAGTTGATATGAACAAGTCATTATTCTGTATTTACTAGTCAAAGAAACAATCAGAGCATCAGACGATCTCTTCAAGTTGTTGTACATTTCTGCATTTAAAAGTAGAACTCTTTCAACGAAACAACACAACCTTAATTTAGATTTACAGTTAATCAAAAGTTAAGATTTCACTGCACTAAAACTGTCAAATACATGCCATCTGAATTTTATACCCAGACACATTTTGCTTTTTAAAAGATTCATTGTTCAAAAATGTGTTGTTTAGAAATTGAATTAGAGGAACATCATCATTCAGCTGTTATCAGTAGTACATGCTTGAATTAAAGATTAAAGCATACAGGATTCAACCATAGAAATGACAAACCGCATTATTAGAAAGTCAAACTGGTCTTTACTGAAGGTCTCGCAGATTCAAAAAAACACTGTTGGTCATCTTTCACACATTGCTTTTGCACAATACAGATGCAAAGACTAACACAATTATAAGAGTATCCATTCATTCACTTGTCAAGAGTTTTGCTTGCCGGCACACACCAGCAGAGGCTTAGCGAAGTGAGGCAGCCGAAAGCATCGGGTGGTAAACAGTCTGTATGTCAGTCTATATATCAGCAGGCCATGAAAAGAGCTGGAGGAAAATCCATCAAGAACTAGCGAAACTGCAGGCAGCGTATGTACTACTGAGACAGCTGCAGAAGAACAGATCTTGCTCAGGGGTGCCACCATGTCTGAACGTCCTTTAAGGGTATGACTGACTAAAGACAGCAGCTTTGAAGTATACAGAATATGAAACTGAAACCTGGGGTGTGTGTATGAATGAATAACATACAAAAATCCTAAAATGGTCTCTGGGGTGTGAGGTGTGTGTGTGGTATTGGTACAATTCCATTGTACCAACTGCCAAAAACATATTTGCAGAACTGTTGCCTTTAACAATCAGATCTAATCACAATGTTATAAAATGCACTGATGCACCAATTAAAAATATATAAATAAATACCTATTATTCCAATATTTCAATACTGCAAATTTGTTTACGAAAAAAAAATGCACGTATTTTAAGAGGGGTAGAGCAGTTTGCTAATTAATCGTAAAGCCTCCTACAGTCTGACCACAGCTCCGGAGCTGTAAATATTTGAAAGAGGACATTTCTCGTTCAAAACATGCAATGAAACACTCATAAACCACCGTCATTCAGCGACCTGGGTTTATTCTCAAAGTCCTTAGCTGTGAGGGAGACTGCAGTTATAGATGTTGGTGAGGGAGGCTGTGTGCGTTTCACTGGTCTCTGAGCAGGTCATGTGTCTTTTCAGACGTTGTAGTCCGGAGCTTTACCCTGCAGCTGCCTCAGGCGGATCTGCAGAGTGATGAAGGCCCCCACTGTCACATGGAAGAGGATCTGCCACACGTTGCGCAGTTCATACAGATACATGTTGCACAGGCAGATCAGAGCAAAGGCCAGAAATGACTTGATGTTCCTCCACACTGAGAAGTATGCAAATAAGTAACACTGCACAAAAAGAATAGAGACACACATGTAGCAGGATTACGTTGTACTTTTGCACAGATTACATGCAAGTTTCATTATTTTCTCCCAATATGTCAAAGTCAGCAAATATACAGTAATTAAAATGTATACACGTGTTCTGCATTTAAATTAACTTCAGTTTGGAGCATATATATACATATACATACATATACATATACATATACATACATATACATACATATACATACATATACATACATATACATACACACATACATATATATATATACACACACATATATATATATATATATATACACATA
>JBBPDC010000002.1:9974761-9985521 GCA_037974485.1 Hemigrammopetersius urotaenia
ATCAACATTAAAAGAAATAAACACTTGAAATATATCAGTCTGTGTGGAACGAATGTATACATTATACAAGTTTCACTTTTTGAATGGAATTAGTGAAATAAATCAACGTTTTGCAGATATTCTAATTATATGACCAGCACCTGTATAAAACAAACAACACATGAACAAGCCACCGCTCACATCTACCAGCCTAAAGTTTCTCCAGTTGGGGGCTATAAACCCACAAGAAAATATCCATGAAATCCCACAATATATCATGATTTCCATTATCTTTTAATCATCTCATCTGAGACTATGTAAGTTCAAGAGTGCAAACTGCATCCAAAATTGCAGAGGCCTGTGTTTGCGTGTTTCAGTGTTAATCTGCTGCTTATTAAAACGTGCTAGTCAATGCGGGAGAGCAAAGAACACCACTTATATAACTTTCTAATTGTCATTAATACGATTTTGAGATTTAAACTAGCTAATCTCTTGCTTTTTGGTCTAAAATTCTCCTTCTTACAGCCAGAGTGAAAAAGCTAAAAATTAGAATATTTCTACCATTACAATAGGCAGCCTGTTAGCATCCTGCAATATCAGCCATGTTCCTAAGAATCTTATGAAGCGAGTAAAAGAGTGGCAGACAGTACCTATGCCTTTATATTTGGAGGTGGTGCTGTGAGAGAAGCCATTGACGGAGCTCAGGTCCTCGGGAGAGAGCTGGTATGGAGGCCGCAGCTTAATCTCTGTCTGCATATCGGCCAGATTGATCTTAGTGGAGAGGGAACGCGGGCTGTTGTAGCGCTGCTTGGTCTTCTGAATGAAGTTGTCTATCAGCAAATCAAATCAAAAAGTCAACAAAACAAAAGCAACCAAAATGATGCAACAATGTATACAAATAACACCAAAATTATTTACTGTTGTCTTTAAAAATGTTTAATATTCTTGAGGAGCACATTTAGAATTCTTATGGTAGCAAACACCACAGTGTTTGGGCACCTACCATCATAAGCAAGACTACAATACCAGCACCATAAACAAGGCAGTGGTGATTTTAATCAAATAAGAAGTCAATTAAAAAGGGTGGGGACCAGTTAAGATTGCTGTAATGTGGGACAAGGGTTCTCATTATGTGCCAGATCTATCCTAAGTGTCTAAAAAAGGCTTAATGACTCAAACACATACCGAGCTGGAAAAAAATACCCTTTGCTAAAAACAGTACTGAGTCTGTAGTCACCTCCATTTTATCAGGGCTTGGAACGAGCCTTCAACTTACATAAACTTGCATTCTGCATACACTTAATTTTATTTTAGAATCACAGTCGCCTAGTCCATGAGGTCAAGTGAATGGAAACCCCTGCATAGTTATTTTCTTCCCCTCAATTCATTGTGAAAACCAAACATTTGTTTGCAGTAAAATGTCCTCCTTGGAGCAAAAACTGTTCAACTTACCGTGAAAGCAGCTTCATTTTACATCCTGCATTCAGTTTATGCCTTCTTAGAACAGACATACAGCTGAAGAAATACTGTATGTTTTACTGTAATGTGATGTTTTACAGGGCTTTTTTTAAATAATGTATGCTAGATTGTTTCAGCAACCAGCTTCTCCTTTCTAGGGGTCTAGATTATGGATAACAACATGAAAGACAAGACTGGTAGTATTCTTGAAAATATTCTTGAGTGCAGGCTGCTATTCCTTGGCTGCATTTAAAGCAGCCATAGGAATGGAACAGCCTTCAATGTTGTAGCGGTGAATAAATGTTGCTGGTCTGAACTATAGCCGAGCTTCTAAAATACGGCTAAATACTTTAGCGAGCAAATACAGATTTTAGGTGTTCAGCTGTCCTGTGGTGTTGCCGTGACTAGCTACGAAGAAACACACAATAGGTAGACAAACATTGTGGAAAAAGGCACCTGGGGGGTGGAAATCACATTCGCAATAGATAATTAATGGCTTTCAAGGCTTGTGTAGAATCCCAGATATGTGCTGTCAAAAAGCACATATGTGATATTTTCTAGCCATTTCTTCTAAGGGCTCTGTGTGGAACTCACCAAACTCAATGAAGGAGTATGGCCTGACAGCACTATTAATGCGTTTGGTGTCATATGTGACGATGAACTCCCTCTGCAGCTCATCCAGGAAACAGAACGCCAAGACATTGGGATAGTTTTCAGTGCATACCATCAAGTAGCCGACTCCCAGGGAACTTGTGAAACTGAGGAATGAACACAGTGTCAAATATTTGACCAAAAACCACCTCATTTTTCAAACTACACCAAAACATTGCAAATAATCCCACTCATCACGACACTGTAAAGGTCTTTTTTTAGGCAGCTACTTCACAATCACAGTGGGTGAGAGACATTGAACAAAGTCACAAACACTTACCAAAGTTTCTCCACAACTCTAAACAAGCAAAGGGTTCATATCCACTCTTCTTGGAAACACACCCCTCCATACCAATCTATTCATCAATAACTCGTGCTGCTACAATTACTTTCCTTTTAAGCGTAGGCTGCTTGTCAGCCTCACAGGAAATGTGGGAGAATTTGTCACTGCATCTCTCTACATTAGGGTCTCCTCTGAGAGATTAAACAATTCCATGACTCACACCCCTGAACAAGGGAAAGGAGGAGAGGGGGGCAGCCAACTCGTTTATGCCTGCTTATGAAGTTTGGGGTGATGAATAGCACCCGCCAGTCTTCAAAACGTCTGGCCTCAAGGCCCTCAGAGGAGCCATACATCTGTGTTAGCCTCTGCAGAAAGAGGACTTTAAATCTTGCACAGGATTAGTCGCCAATTTAAATGATGCACCACCACTCCACCTTGCTCCTTCTTTGTTTTCTTTTTTGGCTGAGCCGCTTTGGATCAAGATAAAGGAGAAAACTTCTTATTGCTTTCCATGAATGCCACTTACAAAGATATTTAAGTCTTCGTGTTTTTACATCAAAAGAATGAGGCAAATGTCCTTTCAGCCAATAATAAAGCAACCCTGAAATTACTGGAAGCAAGATATTGCATGAAAGGAGACATGTTAAATTGACCATAGCTCATAACAGCTCTGGTGACATTCCAAAATACATTTAAACTAGAGGGCATATCTGTATCAACAGATATCAGTGTTGGGACAATGTAATTAGAAAATGTTGGATCGGATATTAGAGGGAAACAAACAAAGATAAACTTCACTGTGTCTTCTTGTTAGCTGTGTCTTTCCTTATGTGAGCTAGTCGAGTGATTTTAAGTCGTGTGAGCATGATAACCTACTTTTACCTGATCCTTTTAAGTGAGCGGCAGCAACAAAAAACAGCTTAATTTTATGCTAAGTATCTTATAAAGAGGAAATGTTAGATCAATACTGATACTGGACAAAATTAATTGTTTCAATGTTAGTATCAGAAAAGACAAAATGACATAATGCCATTTAGGGTGTACTCACACTAGACAGTTTTAACCATGCCCGAGTGTGTTTGTCCACCAAAGCGCGGTTCGTTTGACTAGTGTGAGTGCTCCGAACTGTGCCCAGGCGTGGTTCGTTTAGCCGTCCCTGGCCCGCTTGGAAGAGGTGTGCCAGAGCACGGTTCAGTTGGACTCGGGCGCAGTTCGCATGTAGTGTGAGCGCTAACCGTGCTGGAGCACGGATCAGGACACGCAATGTCACGTTTTTGCGAAGCTTCAAAATCATTTTTTACGCCACAAAAGTGATATACCTGTTTAGCAACAGGCTGTGAGAGGGCTGTGGACAACCGCGGACCAAAATTACTATCAAAATAGTAAACTGAGCGATGGACTCCATTGCGTTCAGAGAGAGAGCGCCACTCTTCCTGTTTATCCTGAAACCGTCGCACCAAAATGATGTAAGCGTGCTCCGGCATGAATGCTGAAATCTAATGTGAGTGCGGGCCGGAGGGGGAGGAAGGAGGGGGGACAATCGTACTCGGGCCCGGTCCACGGCAACCGTGCCTAGTGTGAGTACACCCTTAGAATGAATGTATAATCTTGACACCTGAAGCAGAATCAAAGCTGAAAAACATGTGTGTGAAACGATGTTAACTTTCTAAGAGGACTTCTTAGTATCTGTATTTTCAACAAAACACTACTGACAACTATAGGAGCTTTAAATTTCACTGTCAAAGTCCTGTTGCTTAGCAGAGTAACAAATAAACAAAGAACAGGTTTCACTTTATTACAGCACAACATCTCCATAACAAGTGCACAATCATTTTAGTGTTTAAGAGCTTATGAAGCCTGTAAAACTGTTTTGACAAAAACAACCATCTTTGAAATGTATTCTACAACCATTGCTTTTACAAAAAAGACAAAAAAGGATTTTGAAAGCACAGAAAGACCTCATTTATAACAAACACGTACTTGACATTGTATTGACCAGTCTTGAGAGAGCAGCGGTCAGGGAACTGGCTGAGTTTTTTGGACAGGCCCTTCAGGTGCTTCTTGGTCTCCTGGAGTCCTTTGTCCTGCTCATAATCGGTGGAGGCAGAGAGAGGCAGGCCGTCTCTCACCCGCACCACTGAGGCAAACAGGACCATAGACATCTTACTGCAAAAACCTGTGAGAGTAAGAGAGTATGTTATGAACAACTGAATATTTCAAACTCATTATAAAGGACTGATGCTATCAATTAAATTAATAATTAGGTACACTACCATTTTATTACTCAAATAATTAGACATATAATTTAATTTAACACGCACAGGACTAACTGCCTCCTTTGCCTGTGCCTATAACATTTCTAGCATCTCTCTAATCTTGAAGTTCTTCAGAGTTTAGACGAACTTAGAAGAAAGTGAGAAAATCTTAAGATGACCTGTACCTGAATTCACCAACCATGCTGTTAACTAAGATGTCAATCTAATTTTATAAGTAGAATAAGTAGACTTCCAGAATTTTCACAGCACAAGTGACCACAAGTGACCACAACACACGTTGCAAGTTTTTATAGACCTATTCTGAGCAGTTTAAGTGATTTACTTCATGTCAATAAACTATTTAACAATGTTTTTTTTAAACAGCCTACTTGGTCATATGCTGACTGCTCTTGCTTGTTTGTTTGTTTCTCCTATGGATCCTCGTTAGCACAGAAGTTGATGCGCCGGTCTCATAACCTAAAGGTGATGAGTTCTATTCTTACACTGGGCAGGCACTGCTTTTGGGGCAGCTGGTGGCCTGGTGGTTAGGGAACTGCCCCTGCAATCAGAAGGTGTGGCTGGACTTGAGCAAGGTACCGTCCTCACACGCTGCTCTCCAAGTGCTGTGTTCCTGACTGACTGCTGCGTCACTTGGTGAATGGGTTAAATGCAGAGAAAGAATTTCACATTGTTCACACAGACATCAACACAACACTGGGGAGAAATGTGTGGGTGTGGTACCTTGTAGTGCCACTAACAGTCTAGGGATTCAAACCCACAACCATCTGATTGCAGGGGCAACTCCCTTACCAGAAGTCCACCAGCTGTGCGTAACTTGCTGTTGAAATCTTTTAGAAACAGCGTTTAAAATGTGCAAAACTTTTTGAATATCCCTCGGCTTTGATACTGAAGTCTAGAATCAAAAAGATAATGGGCGTTTTCTCCTGCATTTAGAAATGACTGGAAGAACACATGCTGGGTTTTTGATCAGTATGAGATTGCTCTGGGGCAGCTGGTGGCAAGGTACCGCCCCCACACACTGCTCCCCAGTCGCTGTTTTCCTGGCTTACCTTGGTGAATGGGATAAAAGCAGATAATAAGTGCAGTGCTGTGTTGTGTAGGACACCTTAACTTAAAGAAAACACGTGTCAGAACCGTGGACAGCTCCTTCGGCTGGTCTCGCGAGAACTCCAGGAACAGAGGGCGTATTAGCTGACTTAGCTGTGGGCGTATTCATTTCTTTGTTTACATTGTTTCAATACATGTAATTCGTATGACAGCTGTTTAGAAAACTAAAGTAAGACATTGGGAACAAACTGGATAACCCAGGCTACCTATGACAGTATGAATAAACGACCTGTCTGCATGTATGAGCCCTGCGGTCAATCTATAAAGATACATTAGCTATGTGGCTAATTTGCTAAACAGCTAGACGACCCTTGACAGTTTTTCACAATGTCGACTGCTTAAACCATACCTCCCTTCTTTATTCAAAACATAACAGTAAACACGAACACAGCGTTTGACAACCCGTAGCGGTGTGGCAAGGAGCTAATTAGCCTGCTAGCAGCATGTATCCTGGCAACTGCAGAAGTAAAAACAAACAGGCCCTTCTGAAAATTTTTTTTTAGCGTTTTTTATATATACAAATTTATCTTATATATATCTTATCTAGAGCCCATGACCTTTGTTCGGCAGGTTTTTTTTGAAGCAGAACACCTAAATCTTGCTTTCATCAGGAGGCTCACCTGTGCAGCAGCATGTCCTGCATGAAGGAGACTCAGTTTTGCACTCGCAGCTGTGTGAGTCCAGAAAGAAGCATCGTTTTTCCTATTATTTGTGTCTGTCTGCTACTCTGAAGAAGTATGGAGCCATGGAAGCACGCTGACGTGGCTGAGCGAATTGCATTGTGGGTAAGAGATGGGGTGGGTGTGTGTTAGTGTGCATGTAATTGTGTGTGTGATAGTGTGTATACGTGTGTGTGCCGTGTGAGTGGTCGCAGAGGGTCTAGGGGTTCCCTACCCATTCCCTACACACATAGTGGGTGTAAATAGGTCAAATTGAAGAATTTGTTTAAATTTAGACTGCCGTTTCCCATCTGCAACAATTGTTGCTATAAAACCTATAGCTGAGTATAAAACCTCCATTTTCACTATCATAACCACCAAGAAATGAAAAAATTCAAACATATTGTGTGTTAGGGAAGTCTAAGGAGTAAAATGTATGCACTTATTTTGCAGGGAAAAATTTGGGATTAAACAGATTAAAAATGCTTCTGACGTCCCTGGTGTGTGTGTATGTAAGCGTTTGTGTGTGTGTGTGTGTGTGTGTGTTAGAGTATGTAAGTGTGTTTGTGTGTGGCTGATAAGTATATGTGTATGTAAATATGTGTGTGTAAGTACAGTAATCCCCCACTTTTCGCATGGATTACGTTCCAAGAGCACTCGCATATTGTGAAAACCGCATTGTTGTGTTTTGTAAAAAAAATGCCTACAAATGCCTATTTTTATCGTGTAAACCCTAAATCTGCCACCAAATATGCTCCCAGAACACTTTAATTTCATTTTAAATTCAGTTTAATGCATTACCCTTAAAGAAAACGTAAAGGTAAATAAATCATCAGAATCAGAACATTTTATTGCTTAAAAAAAACATTAGCATTAGCATTAACAGCGTGCAAACACTTGTACACAAAAGAAATGGTTCTCCGAAAAAATCACACGTTACACTGAATCTGCGAAAAAAACTGAGGGGTTACTGTATAAGTAAGTGATAAGTATAAGTGTGTGTTAGTCTTTGTGTGTGTTTGTGTGTTAGAGTATGTAAGCGGTAGTTTGTGTGTGTATTAGTCCATTAATGTGTGTATTAGGGCATTTTTTTCAAGTCAACTTATCCTTCCACAAAGTTGAAGTCGTGTCGACTAGTCCTTTGATTACATCATCAAAAACGCAGCGGAGGAACACAGGTGTCCAACACTGAGTAACTTTTATTAACGTTCTCTGTAACATTAACAGTATCACTCAGCATCCTCCGGACTGGACGACTCCCTGCAATGCTAATGTTAGCTAGTGGGTGTCGTTTCAGATGCCGTGCAGAACGCCGGTACTGTTATTGTACTTTAACACCGACTTGCAGATTGTGCAGGTCACCATGCTGTTTTTGTGGTCATGTGATGTGTGTCTGTCTTCTCTGCTGCCATGTCTCTCGTCTTCTTGTGGTCTTGTGTTGATATTCCCCTCTACGCGCCAAAGTTACCACTCTTTTTATGAAGGGACTATAATAATCGGTTAAACCAAGGAATGTGTGACAGCATAAGCCAATCAGGGGAGAGATTGCAGCGTGTACACAGAGAGAGGAAAATAGCACACGATTAGTCTAGGGCTGAAACGATTATTCGAGTAACTCGAATGATTTGATTACAAAAAATTTTACAAAACATTTACAACGATTACAAAAATGTGTGACCCGGGGAACATGCTATCTTTGCCGCAGTGAGTAGGTTTTTTGCACCGAAGAAGAGCACACAGCTCAGAGCAGGAGATTTTTTTTATCCCGCTCTGACCCCCGCCCGCTCCCAACCGATCCCCCTGTCAATTGTTTGCTCATTTGAAGAGGCCTTTCATGTTGCATAACCCACTATTGATATAGTTTAAAAACACAAAAGTATGATTTATCCGATTACTCGATTAACCGACGAAAAAATTGACAGAATACTCGATTTAAAAAATATTCGATAGTTGCAGCCCTAGATTAGTCGGCTTCTTTCAGGGGGAGTCGACTAATCGACTTTTGTGTTGATGCCCGTGTTTATGTATGTGTCTGTGGTCGTGTGGAAGCATGTGTCTCTGTATCTGTGTGTTAGTGTGTGTAAATGTGTGTAAGTGTGTCTGTGTGTGTTAGTGTGTGTTAGTGTGTGTGTTTGTGAATGCAGGAGAACCAGAGCCAGGCTATTGTTTTATATAACATGGGGTGAGATGACAGCCTAATAGTAATAGTAATGATAACAATTATAACATTAAGAAAACGATGAAAACATACATGTTAAACATGTTGTAGGCCATTTATTCAGTTACCACTAAAATTACTTTTGTAATTGTATCATCTTAGTTACAGTTTTTCCCATTTAGAAAGACTTTATGAATACAGCTGGTGGCCTGGTGGTTATGGAGTTGTTCCTGTGATAAGTAAAGTTATGGATTTTAATCCCAGGACTCCCAGTGGCACCACTGAGGTACCCTTGAGCAAGGTACCGTCCCCAGACACTGCACCCTGGGCACTGCACCACTGACTGCCCAGGGCTTCACTTGGTGAATGAGTTAAATGCAGAATTTAATGTTGTTCACACTGTGCTGTGGGCCACTTTACTATAAAATTTACTATAAAATGCAAGTCCAGCTGACCAGTGAGATCAAGACAGCAAATTAAAAGGGAAGGGTCAGGTAAAGCAGATTAAATGTCTCATCATTTCTATTCTGATGAAAGTGAGTGGTCTCTTCCGGGATACATCCACAGGGCTTGAGGGTTTACTGAAAGGCTTGATCGAAAATTATGTAAATCATATGCCATGACCTTTACAGTCACCAAATCTCAGCCCAGTTGAACACCTATGGGAGATTTTGTTTGATTTTGACATCCTCCACCTTGATACAGTACTGGGAATGGTGTGACATGGTTTAAATAAAAATGCCCTTGATATTGGACTAAATAATAAGTCTTTGGACATCTGAGTTTGTTTGTGGACTCTGAAGTACTGATGGCAGCATGTTTTATTACATTACCTGTGAAATTCAGTGGCTGTGGAAGTCCATGTAAGGCTGGCATAAATGAGTTTGATACAATTCAAGGGAAGCTAGGGTAGTTAGCCTGAAACTGGTAAACCTTTTTAGAAAGTTCTATATTTTTGCAAAACCAAATAAACAACTGTAACAAACAATTATACATAGTCATTTATTTTTTTAGGGAAATTATCCGATATTACATATCTGTGAATGGCAAAAGCATGTGAAACTGTAAGATTAGAATTAGAGTCAGGTGAGATTAGAAATATGAAAAAATGCTATGGGGCTTCCCAATTTTTAAGCATTAGTTAAATGAAGTGTGTATGTCTTCTTTGCTGCCCTGTTATCCAGTTTGGGTCCTTATGGCAAAGTTAGCCAGCTTTCGATCTAAATTCTCCTGGTATTTGATATATTCAGTGGAACCAAGTATCCTCATTAGATTTCCAGGCATTTAGGATTAAAAACACATTCGTACCAAGACACTTCAACAGGGAAGATGTTTTTTTATTCTTATTTCATGTTTTTTTATTCTTATTTCATTTTTTTCTGCACGACCTTGTTTCTGTTTACACCAAACCAGCCGTGGTATTTTTGCCAAAAAGCTTTTAGTCTCAGCAGAACATATGACCTGGTTCCAATAAAACTTCCAGTGCTGTTTATCAAACTCTAGTTATCTGTGTTTTAATGATAGTTGATGCTTCCTTCTGGGATGCATTACAGATGGTTTACTGTAATGGTATCGATTTGCAGTTTTGAAGATTTAGTGAGCACAGAATGTAAACAACACCTGCAAAACAGTGATCACAGAAGAACTTTTTATCTCTCTAACCACACATGTATGCTCTCCAGAGAAGTACACTACAGATCCATTTATCAAGTTTGTAATTACTGTCCGTTAGTGGACTGTTATTTTCATGTATGTATGCTAGGTATCTCTTTTTAAAACAATATTTGTGCATTTATTTATGTCATATGTACTGCATTTTCTAGAGTGAGTATAATGTTCTTGTGGCTGAATGCAGTCAAATCTTCACACCAACGTTCCAACATCTAGTGTAAAGCTTTCTCAGACAAATAAAGGCTGTTACTGCAGCAAAAGGGGGACAACTCTCTACCACTGCCATTGATTTCAGCAGCAACTCCTCTGAAAGGTTTTCTTAAAGATGTTATTGCTCCTCAATTATTGCTGGCTTTGTTCACACAGACCTTGACTTACCATCTCCCTCACTCCTGATGTTAGGGTGTTCTCTAGCAAACATACGGTAGTTAATTACAGCACTAAACTACACTCAACAAAAATATAAACGCAACACCTTTGTTTCTGCTCCGATTTTTCATGAGATGGACTTAAAGATC